>VONZ01001852.1:0-90575 GCA_012976165.1 Labeo catla
TAATCATGCTAGAAACATGCTAGCGACTTGCTAATCATGCTAGAAACATGCTAGCGACTTGCTAATCATGCTAGAAACATGCTAGCAACTTGCTAATCATGCTAGAAATATGCTAGCAACTTTGTTAATCATGCTAGAAACAGGCTAACAGCTTGCTTATCATGCCAGAAACATGCTAGCAACTTTGTTAATCATGCTAGAAATATGGTAGCAACTTGCTAATCATGTTAGAAACATGCTAGCAACTTTTTAATCATGCTAGATATATGCTAGCAACTTGCTAATCATGTTAGAAACATGCTAGCAACTTGCTAATCATGTTAGAAACATGTTAGCAACTTGATAATTATGTTAGAAACATGCTAGCAACCTTGCTAATCATGTTAGAAATACGCTAGCAACTTGCTAATCATGCTAGAAACACGCTAGCAACTTTGCTAATCATGCTAGAAACATGCTAATAACTTGCTAATCATACTAGAAACACTTGTTATCTATCTATCTATCTATCTATCTATCTATCTATCTATCTATTTATCTATCTAGCTTTCTGACAGACTGAATTCAAACTTTAAACTTTTTAAATCTTCATAAACTTCTTAAACTTCTTAAACTTTTCAAACTTTTTAAACTTCTTAAACGGTTTACAATTTTCAAACTTTTTCAAACTTTCTGGTCCGGCTTTCTCAAGCCAACTTAAAGTTTGTCTTGACAAACTTTTTTATCTAGTTATTATTATTATTATTATTATTATTATTCTGAGACTAAAATTATCAACTCTAACTCCTCCTAGAGCTTTAACTCTACAAACTCCAAACTCAGCCCAGATCTTCAGACTGATCTGGCCGGGTGTGCTATATCTGATCAGACTTCCGGTTTTCCTAAAAATGACTGTTAAAACTGGGAAAAATCCCATAGACTTACATTAACGGAATGTTCAAATGAGCCAGCACTTTTCAAATTTCAACTGTCAAAAGTCCCAGAATCCTTTGAGACTCAATCAAACTTCCCTTCTATGTACTGTATTTCTAATCCATTAAAACTCATTCAAACTCATCTATCTATCTATCTATCTATCTATCTATCTATCTTTGGCTACCAACCAGAAACATGCTAGCAACTTGCTAATCATGCTAGAAACATGCTAGCGACATGCTAGTCATGCTAAAAAACATGCTAGTCATGCTAGAAACATGCTAGCAACTTTGCTAATCATGTTAGAAACATGCTAGCGACATGCTAGTCATGCTAGAAACATGCTAGCGGCATGCTAATCATGCTAGAAACATGCTAGTGACATGCTAGTCATGCTAGAAACATGGTAACGACATGCTAGTCATGCTAGTAACATGCTAGCAACTTTGCTAATCATGCTAGAAACATGCTAGCGACATGCTAATCATGCTAGAAACATGCTAGCGACATGCTAGTCATGTTAGAAACATGCTAGCAACATGCTAATCATGTTAAAAAACATGCTAGCGACATGCTAGTCATGCTAGAAACATGCTAGTGACATGCTAGTCATGCTAGAAACATGCTAGTGACATGCTAGTCATGCTAGAAACATGCTAACGACATGCTAGTCATGCTAGAAACATGCAATCGACATGCTAATCATGTTAGAAACATGTTAGCAACTTTGCTAATCATGCATGCTAAAAACATGCTAACAACTTGCTAATCATGCTAGAAACAGACTAGCAACATGCTAGTAACTTGGTAATAATGTTAGAATCATCTATCTATCTTTCTGTCGATTGATAATCTGACCAATACTATCTATCTGTCTATCTGTCTATCTATCTATCTATCTATCTGACAGACTACATTCAAACTTTAAAACTTCTAAATATTTCAGACTGAAAACCATCCAAACTTAAAACGTCTTAAACTTCTTGAACTATTTAAACTTTTAAAACTTCTTAACTTTTCAAACTTTTAAAACTTTTCCAAACTTTCTGGTCCGGCTTTCTCAAGCCAACTTAAAGTTTGTCTTGACGAACTTTTTTATCTAGTTCACTTTTAGATTACGAGATAAGACAATCATTTTTACAGTAATTCTTTTTTTTTTTGTTGTTGTAAAAGCACACTCAAAATCTATAGAAATGTAGTATTATTTTTTAGGCCTGGTTTTAAAATTCACTGATATTTAAAGGTGTGCAACAACAGAGTTTCGGCTGGTTCTGCTGCACACAGTGGTGGGCAGTAACGAAGTAGCTGTACTTCGTTACTGTACTTAAGTACATTTTTCAAGTATCTGTGCTTTACTGGAGTAGTTTTATTTTGAGTAACTTTCACTTTTACTTCACTACATTCCAAAGCGTAAGATCGTACTTTTTACTTCACTACATTTCATAAAACATATCGTTACTCCTTATAATATATCACGTGCTCTGAGACGTACAAGCGGTGTCTGATTCATGAAGAAACTGATTCTTTTCAATGAACCTGTTAAATTGATTCGCCAATCGCACCAAACGATTCATTCACGAATTGGAATGATCCGATTGCAGCTGTTCTCGAGTCGACAACCCATTGATTCAAATGATCCGTTTAGACCGAGTCTCCAGTCAACTGAATTCACAAGTAAGAACCGGGAGATCTTGTGCGCGCACGACTGGTGCTGCAAAAAGTAGGTTACTAATGTTGAATTTTAGGATTAATTATTATAACTGAAAATCACATTTAGGTCAAAGCTGTCCGTTGTTTGTGAATTACATCTGCTGTAAACGGTGATCTGTTTAAGCGCACTGAAATGCTTGAATTCAGACACATCAAAAACAAAACATTTAAATAACAGCTTAAAATAACTCCTGCACGTTCATATTCCTGGCTGATGTAACGTTAGCAGTTGTATTAAAATGCTACGCATGTAGCCCTACGTGACGTCTGTTTTTATATTGTTTAGCAACAGTATAAATTTTTATACTGTTTGGATCAGCTGGAGTAGACAGATATGACTGTTTATTCATAACCATACTGAAAATAAGTAAATATTGTTAGCTGATGCTAACTGTCTAGCTGCTTGCTGGTGCTAAGTTGAGATTTTTAGATACAAAGTCCACATATTTTAATTTAACCACATAGATAGATTACATCTGAGAGAAAAAGAAAGGATGTCATGCTCAGAACATGGTAACTACAGTAATTATCAAAGTGGGAAGTGAGGCCCTCTGGGGGCATTGGGCCAGGGGTGTTTTTACACAGATAATATTTGAAAGGAAAAAATCACTATGAAAATATAATTACATTTTCCTTAAAATGTTCTTGCTAACTTTAGGCCTTATTCTTATGTCATATATAACTGTGACGTTATGCAAAACAAGCTTTAAAACTTTTTTCTTACTGGGGAAAATTTGATGGTCAAATCTGTTTTCTCTCAGGTACATCAACAACAAAAATGTATTTTTTGGGAAAATCCCAGGTATTTTGAGCAGTAGGATTCTAAAAAAATATGTGCTAATATAAAATTCAATTAAGTAGCCTATATAAAATTGCAAAATAAATCTATCAGTACTTTTTTACTTAAGTACATAAAAAATCGGGTACTTTTGTACTTTCACTCGAGTAAAATTGAAAGAGGAGCACTTTTACTTTTACTGGAGTAATATTTTATTATACGTATCTGTACTTTTACTCAAGTACTCAACTTGTGTACTTTGTCCACCACTGGCTGCACATTACATGATGTGGATTATTTCAGAAGAACAGGGATTTTCCAGAAAACCTCTATTTAACAACCTGTCATATGCCAAATCTGCGATCTGTGAAACTGCTTTTTTCTTTGACTTTTGCCAGTGTTATCTTGCATTTGTATTTCACACATCTAGCCAGGCTCACCACGACTTTAATGACCACAGAGTTTGTTTAATATTGTTAATAAAAAGGCCCCTATGTTGCTCTGATTCAAATCACAACCTGTGTTCTATAACCTTGAGAATAACAAAACGGGGAGCACAAAGACATCAAAGCACGCTTTTTTAAAACTCCAAAGAGTCAAAGATCCTAAAAACTTTGAAAATAAAGCTGTGATGAGGTGAAGTCATGGGATTTACACTGTAATGTACCCTCTTCTGTGCTGCTTGTGTTACGTCTTAATCTGACCGCAGGAGGCACAGTAAAACAATAATGGGTAATTTAAATGTGGATGTGTGGATTTACTGTGATTTACCATGTAATCGTCTTCTTCCTGCGTCTCTCAAGGGGCTTTAGATGAGCTGTATAAGAGGCTTTTCACATTTTATTACCAAATCTGTTACAACAGTCTACTGCTGTGCTAAACCTCCCCAATATTCATAAATCATGCTCACATCTCTCCTCTCATATGGGTTTGACACTTTTCAAATTATTAAGTAGCTGAAATATGAACAAAATCACAGATTACCTAAACTGCAGTTGATTTCCTTTTATTTAGATGTATTTTTGGGCTTCTTTGCCTTGCCATTTGAGACATGAAGCGATCGAGAAGAAGAGACTGGAGTGAGATCAGAACAGGATCACGGGACTCGTTCCCGTTTACCTTGATGATTTTGAAGTCAGTGTTGATTTGTGGGAATGATGTCTTTATCTGTGACTGAAAGACACATTTATGAATGTGCTCTGTTATTCTTCTAGAACAAGGAGAGTAAATTTGTTCAAGAATAAATTTATTTGCAGACATTGTCCTGTTCGTTTGGATATAAGCACGGATATTTGCACACTTTTAAATGTTATATTCCGATTACTGTCCTAATGCTGTACATCCTGTTCCATATCTGCCGTTTGATCGCAGTATATATTTGTGAATGTGTTTTGTTTGAGTTTCCCTCTCTGACAAACGTAGATTTCCTTCTGGTAATAACGTAACGGATCTAACTCAGCTAACCCATCTGCTGCCATTAGATTGAGGACTGGAGCTGTGGTGTCGTATCGCTGCTAATCTGTTGGCAGAAGGTGCGTCTTACGTGCCTGCAGTATCTCACCATCTTCTCTCAACATCTCTTTACATTTCAAGCCATCGCAGATAAAGCAGCTTTTTACAGTGTGACTGGAACATCGTTCACACCACGATGCTGCAGGTTCAAGCCCACATATGCAGATCAGATCTAATCACATTCTAAAAGAAAAAAAAAAAGAACAAAAATCTGTGTGCAAGTTAGGCTGCAGTAAAGCTACATTTTTGAGGCAAAAATCAAGAAAATGAATGCAGTTGCAGTGTTAGCATCACATTAAAAGTATTGAATACTTTTTTCTTTTAAAATAAAATTTAATTGTAAAAAAAAGGGACATTTAGCATTTTTTTTTTTAAACAACAATACAGAGGATAAGTGGTTCAGCGAATGGATTCATTCATTCATTCAGAACTAAAAAAAATAAAAAATAAAAAATAAAAAGTGACTATAATGAGCTCCAAAAAAGGACAAGAAACACCGTAAAGCATCATGGAAGTAGTCAGTGTAACTTGTGGATTCTGAAGACTTGACTAGCACACATGCACTATGATACGCTTACTGTGTTTTTGTCTGTTAAAAGCAGCTTTTACAGCATAAATGACATTAAACATTTCTTAGCTAATAATTTATTATTTTTATTATTATTATTATTTTTTTTCCCAGCTTTACATCAGCTGAAACTTTCAGGTCCATTCCTCTTTAAATAATGAGCAGACATCTGAAACATGTCAGCAGGTGTCATTAAGGATAATCCTCACGCTTTAAGAACAATAAAATGGTTTGTTTACCACAAAGGCCCTGATGGGGTCCTCAGGGCGAATCTGCCTGCGGGCATTGATTACATGCAATTAACAGCTAATGAGGTAAACGTGGCTTCCGTCCAACAACACAATGCAACCAACAGTAGCAAATGTTCTGCCTGTGCAAGCGTTTCTGTAACAGTAAATTCCAGGAAAGGGCAATATACAGTGAAATTCCATGCACGAATAAAACAAGAAACATCTGTCAAAATGAAAGATGGCAGACCCACCTGAGTGTTGATGTCAAAAAAGAAACAGAGTAGAGAATCCACAGACCGAGCTCAAGAAAGATGCCTTTGCTCTCTCGCTTCACAATCCTGACAAAAAGATGACTTCAGGTACAACACACCAGAAGAGATGCTGGTGATTTTAACATTTGAGCTCCAAAATCCATAGCACAAAATAAAATGAAAAGAAGGATTATTTATTTATTTATCTACCTACCTGCTTAATTGCTTACATCAAGCTTTTACTACTTTCCAGAGAGCAAAAATGTATTTTAATGTCTGTTAAGTTTCAGATAATTTTGCTGAAATCTCAGACCTATGATAAGCATTAAAAGGACAGTTCACCAAAAAATGAAATTCCATCTTTATTTACTCGCCCTCAGGTTGTTTCAAACCTGTATGAGTTCATTTCTTCTGCTGAACACAGAAGAAAATATTTTGAAGAATGTTGTAAAACCAAACGGACAGTAGCCATTGGCTTTCACAGTATAAAAAATACTGTAGATGTGAGTGGCTGCCATCAGTTGTCAATTGTCCATTTAATGGTGAGTAAATGATGACAGAATTTTCATTTTGAGGTGAGCTGTCCTAACATTCGGATCTGGTGTCCCCTGGTGTTTCACTGAAACTAGACAAATTAGCCACATTTTTAATTTGTTACTTTATTTACTATCTAAAAAAGATCTATTGGTCAATACAGCACCTGTTTGTACAAGAACGAAGATAAGCGGAAGCCAGTGCTATTTAAATACCAATAAAGTCACCAGATTTTGAGGACTAGAAGAACTGAAAGTGTCCGAACACAAGTCATCGTTGTCGTTGGTGAATGTGGCCGACGTGAAACAGCTGTGTGTTGTCATCAGAGCCAATTTTCTGCTCTCAAACTGCTCTTACAGTACTTTGATAGCAAATGTCTCAGTAATGTGGTGTCAGCTCCGGCTCGAAATCTGCTTCGAGCCAGACCCCAATCAACCTCATGAAAGCATCGAAAAGGTGAGAAATGCTCGACTTTATGTAAATGAGGAGGGAGAAAATTCAGTGTTTAAAAATAATATTTCCCAAATCCGGACTTCAGTGGGAACTAGCCAACCAATAAGAGATCCAAAATGAGATTCAGTTCAAGCAGAAATCATACATGAGAGGAGAGTCGAACTCTCAGAGTTGGCCAATATGCCACACTCACACACATGAGGGACATGCTGGTGCTCTTCGCTGCGGGCGTGTGTGTGTATGTGTGTTTGACAGATACACCGTCAGTCAAGCATGTCATTCTCTCACCCAGCACTGAAACGCTCTGTCTAACGCTAAAATAAACAAGACCTCATCAGGGTGTCTGAATGTCATTGATCCAAAATAAAATACATAAACCAACTCAGAACCACCGAGCAGACACAAACGACAGACACGTTCAGTCAGCAGTCATTTGGTAGGTTTGTTTCATAAAGAAATCAAATCAAAAGAAAATGTAAAAGAAAAATAAATGTCATTTTTTTATATACTTTGTCAGTTTTAAGGATATTCTCCTGATGATTGTGTCTGTATGATGCAAAAATAGAAGTTATGATTTCGATAGATCAGCATAAATTACAGCAGATATAGATACAGTAGATAACAAATGTCACCAACTGAATGAATTCATATCTCACAGATGTAAACACAAAGCAGCTCACGGCTCACATATGCAGGTCCAGTCCTGCAGTATCTAGTGTTTTGCTAAATGACTGGATGGAGAAACATTCACAGAGCAGCTAACAATAAATGCTCTCTTTCAGACAAGCACTCTTGAACAAAACCACAGAGTAAATCAAATCACGACAGGAACAAAAAATTCACATGAATATCTGGAAGGTAGAAAACAACAGTTAGAATGCAATGGATGTAATTTATCGTTGTAACTAAGCTAAGTCTAACTGGCTGTACCTTTCATAGGTTCTTATGAAGTACTTAGGGTTAGGGTTAGGGTTAGGACAATGAAACTGAAACACTGGCCAATATAGTGTTGGAGGTTTCATGGCTATATTTATGCAGCCTGGTGGCCAGTCTTTACTGATCGCACATTCCACCAATAAGAGCAGAGTGTGAAGGTTGACTTTGTGCACCCAATAGCTCAAACATTGTACCCTGAAGGTGGTGCCGTGTATTAGGATGATAATGCACCAATACACACAGCAAGACTGGTGACAAGAGTGATTTGATGAACATGAAAGTAAAGTTAAACATCTCCCATGGCCTGCACAGTCACCAGATCTGAATATTATTGAGCCACTTTGGGGTGTTTTGGAGGAGCGAGTCAGGAAATGTTTTCATACACCAACATCACATAGTGACCTGGCCACTGTTCTGCGAAAGGAATGGCTCAAAATCCTTCTGGCTACTGTGCAGGACTTGTATTTGTCATTCCCAAGATGAAATAATGCTGTATTGGCTGCAAAAGGAGGCCAAACGGCATACTAATTGTGGTCTAAACCCAGGTGTTTCAGTTTCACTGTCCAACCCCTGTATGTGTATAACATAATGAAACAGCAGATGGCAGCATTTGACCATAAAACTGTCTCATGTTAGTCCAGAATCACAGGAATGACAATTATCACAAAAAAGCAAATAAATAAACAAAAATAAAAAAGGGTGATGTGATGTTTAGAACCTGAGAGTTTGTATTTTCTGTCAAGTTAGCCTTTCACCATCTAAACGCGGTGACATTTTAATTCAAATGAATAGAAATAGGTTTTTACTTTTAAAGGGGTGCTATTATGCTTTTTCACTTTTTGAACTTTAGTCAGTGTGTGGTGTGTATCTTTGGGCATAAAGAAGATCTACAAAGTTACAAATGTCAAAGTCCACTCCAAAGGGAGATATTTCATTTTTTTTTAAAAATCCCTGTTCAAGAACTACAACGAACGGCTCCTTTGGACTGCAACGTTTGTTTTCCACATGGAATGATGTCACAACGCAGCCCATTAGAATATCATTAAATTAAATCCCACCCACGGAAATTCAAATTGTTGGAGGGAGGGTAGGGACGAGGTGGTGGATTAGCCAAACTTTGGCGATGTAGCGTGGAGAGCCGCGCATTGACTAGAGTGGCCGCTTCAGAGCAGCAACACGCCACAGACGTGTGTAGAGTGTGGTAACACATTTATTCATCGCACAGTGTAGATAGCTTCACTTATAACACAAGTGTTTTTTAAAAATGCATAAACTTGCACTAGAATAGGCTAGTGATGATGTTCTTTGATAATGTTAATGTTAGGCTTCTTTTAGCCTTATGCTGGATCTGGTTTCGAGCAATGAAACCAAGTATGTAAAAAATTAAATATATTAGCACGATAATGTAATGTATCCGCGATCTCGCAGGCAGAGGATAGGACTCAACAGTACTGTAGCGTATTATTTACTCACCCTCCATGCATCCTAGGTGTATATGACTTCCTTCTTTCAGACAAATGCAATCAGAGTCTAATAAAGTCTAATAAAGTGCATCCAACCATAATAAAAATTGCCTCACACGGCTCCCGGGGGTCTCCTTTAGCGAATCGATACGTTTTTGTAAGAAAAATATCCATATTTAAAATGTAAGATTCACTATTATTCTAGCTTGCGCTAACTGCTTTGACAAGGGGCGTGGCAGTACTGAAACACCGTCTAAGCTGTTCACCAATCGCAACGCACTGGGACAGTTAACCAATCATAACACATTTCCTTTTTTCGGAAGGCGGGCCTTCATTAAACCCAGAACTAATCAAGCTATTTGTGCCAGGCTGGGGATAAAGGTATTTTAATAATGTAAATTATGTGAAAAATAATGCATTTTTCGAACCACCAAGCATGAGAGCATGTTCTAGTACACCCCCAAAACAAAATCAAGACTTTGAAAAAGAGCATAATAGGACCCCTTTAAAGTCAAAGGAGCTACACGAAGCTCAGCGTGCAGCTATACAACAAATACACCAAAACAACCAGATGTTCAGTGCCATTGCAGGAATGTTTACATGTAAACTTTAGGTCACAACATCTTTTAAAGCTTTTGTTGCATTAAGCCTAAAATGTTCACTAACTGCTCTTCACTGTTCGCTAGGGATAAGAAAGTACACAAGTTAAAGTACTAAACCAATTTAAACAAGTACATTTAAGTACTAAAAAAGGGGAGAACAGTTGACTGTAGTAATCAACCACACAGGGATGAACATCTCAGAGAATCACTGGCAAAGTTTTTTCACAAAGTTTTTTTTTTTTGTTTTTTTGGACTTTCGGTGGTGGGACAGGGATTGCCCAGGTTTCATTTAACAGATATCTTAATTTGTATTTCTAAGATAAATAAAAGTTTTGGAATGACATGAGTAAATGGTAATTGTAAAAATGAAGTGTTTTTAAGTGAACTAATACATTTGGCTTCAGTTACTGTGCGATTGAGTGGATACAGTTCACGGTTTCTTCTGTTGTATTTGTTGTTCTAAGGTAAATCAAGCCATCAGAGCTGTGTGTTGGAGTGTATTATTATTTTCAGTTTGCTATTTAGAATCCTAAACATCTCACACACAAATCACAATGACAGTCAAACGCAATATTCACAAGAGACCAGAGGAGAACTGGTCCAGAGACGATAATCATAACCATGACTATAACCGGTCATGCTACTGCGTCAATGTAAAGCAAACACACACAAAGCAAACATAAAGAGCCTTTAATAAAGCCACAAATAAGCATTTCCACACAAATGAAGGCTGGTGACACACATAACATTGACGACACGCAACAAACTAAAACTGAACAGTCAGGAACTTAAATACACAAAGCAAATTAGGGTAATTAAGTAGACATACCTGAACAATTACCACAACAACAAACAGAGCAGGGAAAAGGTGCAAACTGAAAGTCCAAACTAACAGAAACTGTGACAGAGCGCCCCCTCTCGGAAGACACGACCTCGTGCCGCAAACAGAGGACGAGGAGACGGCAAAGGGATGACATCCCAATGGAGAGATGAAGGAGGTGGTTTTGGAGGTGGATGGATGGCCGAGAAGAGGATAACAAACAAAATTCAAGGAGGTGCAGGAGGAGAAGACAGGGAGGAGCAGACGGAGGGAGGAATCAGGGAAAAGCCCAGAGCAGGAGGAGATGGGAGACACTCCAGAACCCAGCCAGGAAGACGGGCAAAGCCAGGGGAGTGTAATCCTGACACAAGGTTAGGTCGATGACCGATCGAAGCAGAGCCCAGCGGTGCTGGTACACCGACGGGCCACGGTGGAGGATGACAGGAGAGGGAGGCTGGGTGGGAAATCATGACAGTCAGAAGTTTCAGGGATGGTGTATGCTGGCACACACACACGTTTGTTTTTGTGAATTGTGGGGACTTTCCATAGACTTCTATAGTTTTTATACTGACCAAACGATATTGTCTAACCCAACCCTAACCCTAAACCTACCCCTTACAGAAAACATGTTTGCATCGTTACATTTTCAGATAAACATCATGTACTATTTTTAATATTTTTTTTTTTACATTGTGGGGACCACAGGCTGGTCAAAAACAAGTACACACACACACACACACACACACACACACACACAATCGTGACTTCCAGCACAGGGAGCGTAGCAGACAGGGAAACGGCCTCCATGTTCATGACAGGGGTTACAGACAGTTCAGAAGCGATCTCCGTGGTCATGACGGGATGAACAGACAGTTCCAGGCAGACAAACAGTTCAAAACCGACACCCATGGTCGTTTCAGTGGTGGTACAGTGAACGGGGCTTTTCTCCGCCCTCCACCGCCTCATCTACCATCGCGTGCATTGTTGCCGGCTCTCACACCTGGTCAGACGTCGGTTGAGGCTCCGGCTCCGTGGCGATCCTCAGCTCTGTCGCTCCTATATTGGCTGGGCTCTGGGTCTGGAGTGGGACTGGCGAGATTTTTTTTCTCAGGTCCGATAGAGAATGGTGATTTACCACTCACCAGCACCCACTCAACAAAGGCGGTGAAAAATCCACGCATAGGTATTTCCACACAAATGAAAGCTGGCGACACGCAAAACATTGACGATAACTGACAAACTATAACTGAACAGACAGGAACTAAAATACACAAACCAAACTAGGTTAAGTAACAAGAAACACCTGAACATAATGACAAAATCAAATCAATTACCATGACAATGAACAGAGCAGGGAAAAAAGTGCAAACCGAGAGTCCTAACTAACAGAAACTGTGACATAACCATACTGAACCTGCTGATCAGTAAAGGAGCCGCAGTTATAAATGGTTATATAAGGTTATATATTAAGTATACTTTGAAAGGCTGCAGATACAGCAGAAATGGTGTCAGAATGTGTTGTAAAGTATTGGGCTTAACAATATGAGCTGCACACATCACAGTTAATCAGATTTCAACCATATTAAATACCTTTTATGGTGAATTCACACGGGGCGTCAGCATTAACGCTTGATGGAGTCAAAAGTGACAATAGCCAGTCACATTACTTGTCTGGTGTTGCATGAATATGAATGGCTAGCATTTTTATTTGCATATGGTGATCTGATTGGCTGATGCCTAAGTTTTTTAAAAGTTAAAAAAGTTTAAAGAAGTTTTTAAAAAGTTAAAAGTTTTTCAACTTCTGCCATGAGCAACGCCGGAGGCGCGACACAACGGATCCACAATTCAGTTTGGCGACGAATGACGTCACCAATTCAAAGTAAAAGAGAAGCATTAATACTGATGCCCCGTGTGAATGTACCATTAGTCACTTTATTTTAATTTTTCAAATATTTACTTCATTCTTATTTCAAATAAATGCCTCTCAGAGCTGATATGAAAATTCAGTTCAATTCAAATTTATTTGTATAGTGCTTTTCACGATCGTTGCAAAGCAACTTTACACCAAATTAAAGTTTTTACAATATATTTAGTAGCAGCTTACTAGTGGTGACTATGTCAAGTTGATGCACATATGGCAGAGATGTATGGTAAAGATCAATTAATGACGTAATCAAACAGACAAAAAACACCATAAATTAGTAGTAAAATTCGGTAGTGCTGAATGTGAATGTGCTCAGATTCAAACTCGGTCTCAAATCAAATTCCTTTCATAATTGCCAAAATGGGGAACATCAACACTGTCATTGAACTGAACTTAGGACTGCAGCTGTAAAGTATTGGCTGTAAAGCTGAATAATGACAATTGTCTTTTTAGAGATGCTTTATAGCAGAATGTGGATGTGCCTCATATTTGAAGTTTGAATTATTGATTGTTACTTTCCTGTTTATTGCCATACTGTTTGAAACAATCTGAACGGCACAAAGCAAGATTTGACTTGACATACAGTGGAGTTAATAGGGTTGTAAGTCTCAATTCAACACCAAAATTTTGCAGCGACAGGACAAACATCCTAGTACACATATAATACGGTTTTGAGGGGTTTTGATGGGCAGATTTTGATAGTCTAATACAAAGCATTTCTATTATTAGAACATCCGAGTGGGACAAAGTTTCACTAACTATATTTAAACATTAAATGAGTCTTTCAGACTGTCTTCAAACGCTTCTCACATAAAGTGTTTTTAATGATTCAAATAGGCTAATGAAAGCTGAATAAAACATCCATGGCCATTAAAAACATTCTTGTACATACAGTAGAAACAACATAGCAATTACACTAAAATGACACTGAAAACATTTCATTTCATTCATTATAAAAAATACTTATTTTGCTCAATAATAATAATAATAATAATAATAAGTAATGCAATATCTAAAAATGTGTAAATATCAACATTTTTTTTTTTTTTTTGGCAAGGCATCATGCATCATCCCCATCAGGTCTCACAATAATTACTGAACCAATAATAACAACATTATAAATACTTCACAAACAGTGTATGAAGAGAAGAGAAGAGAAGAGAAGAGGAGAGGAGGAGAAGAGTTTTAGATGATTAATATGTTAGATTGTCATTAAAACAGGCCATGAGAAACACTTTTGTCGATAATGGTGAATATCTTTAGTAATATGTTCTTTTGCCCTTGACTGTATATTTCTTCAAGATTATTCTCGTCACATCAAGTAAATAAGAATTTGATCAAATGTATGAGTACACATTTCAATAATCACGTTACTAGTCATTTTAGTCATGTTAATACCAGATTTTCATTTCAGCAGTAGTGATCTGTCTGTATAAGCAGTTATTACACACATCTAAAAAAGACGAGATTGTGACTCGTGTCACTCTTGTATTTATGACACCGAATACTCTTTCCTACATCGCTGTGCTCGTTTCCGTATAGTACTCCACGTTTCTTCTTCACAAAATGCAACAATTTATACTCAAATCAGCATTTCACATCCATGTGTAGCAATGTAATCGGCGTGTGTCAGGTTTATTTTGTGGCGACGAGCGGCTGATTGAACGTTATCACTTACGTAACAGTTACTCACTTCTTGTTTCAAACTGAAATCTTGTTTTCAATCTATATCTGACAGAAGACACAGAGATACAGATGAACAGAGAAAGACAGAACAAGATCAGGGCATCGCCTGTGTCGCCGCCACACCTGCAGACTGAAAAACATGAAACGGTTTTCAAACTGCAGAAACACACAAAGCCGCTCGATGAACAGAATCTGTTCTTCAGCTCCTCACAAAGATCTTTTTGTTTTCCTGATAAAAATCCTATCAGACTATATCACAAACACTCACAACACTGACATATTTAATTCAGGGTTGGTGATGTATGAGTGTTTAAAGCTGCTGGTAACTGAACACATGCTTCATAATCCTAATAACATTTATTCTCATTTTGAAGCTTAAGAGCAAAAATTAACAGTGTTTTCAGAACTGATTTCTGGATCAAACTGTTAAAATAACTGTGGGAAAATGTGTCAGCACTGAGCTCAGTAGGAAAATTCAGAGATACACACATAACGCTAAACTGCCATTGACGTAAACCGCTGAAAGAACAGAATGGTTGTGATTCACTGTATTGCATTCACAGTAAGCCGGACCATATAAACATTTTAATATTAAGTGTTTTTTCATAAAATATTTTAAAACATTTTCACGTTGTGACCTCTATGTCATAGCCAGCAGACTATTAGAGCGTCTCAATCTAGTGTTTAATGCTCAGAAGTCCTTTTGATTGAGAAACATGCATGTGAGAAACTCCACACGACCGCATCTTGTGTGAAATGTGTGAGATCCGACGTAATGCGTGCTATTTTGTTATTGTTAAAACATTTTCAGTTGAACATGTTTAATAATCTATGTTAAAATACGTGGGACAGTGTTCACATTTCTGTAATCCGTTTGACCTGGTCTACCAATGTTTTATGAGAGACTGGAGCTTGTTATCATGCGTATGTTCTGCTCTGTTTTGGTTTAGTTTAGTTCAATCTGGTTTCCTTTGTTCTCATTTTCCCGTCACTCATTTTTGTGGTTACAGGTTATGTTCACCTGCACCTCTTTGTTGTTCGCTGTGTTTTTAAGCCCTGAGTTTGTTTCTGTTCATCATCTGGTATTGTCTTGATTTAATGAAATGTGTTACAGTGTTTTTTTGTTGCTCCTGTACTTTCTGGATTTTCATGTTTATTTTGATTAATAGACTGCAGAATGCAAACAGAGTACAGGGTGGGCCATTTATATGGATACATCACACATCAAACTTATTGGTAATTTCACAAGAAAAACAATGGTGTGCTTGGTTTTAACGTAACTTTATTCTTTCATGAGTTATTTACAAGTTTCTGACCACTTATAATGTGCCACAAACAGGACGTTAATATCACCAACCATTCCCATTTTATTAAGGTGTATCCATATAAATGGCCCACCCTGTAGTTAAGGATTAAATGTGTTGCACTGTTTTTTTCTATACAATAAAAGTCTGTGGAAAATACAAATAACATTCTTCCTAAAATCTGCCTTTGTGTTCCATGAAAGAGAGAACACACTAAAGGATTTTTCATAAAAATGTGAAAATGACTTAAGAACTGAGAAAGAAAAGGCCTCACACTTTTCATGGTTTGTATAAAAACTGCTTGTAAACAGACATGATAGCTTAGTTAAAAAAAAAAAAAAAAAAAAAAAAACGCGCTCTCTCTCTCTCTCTCTCTGTGTGTGTGTGTGTGTTATACTCACATATATAAATGTCAACAGAACTGTCGGCTCTTCCAGCTCTGACTGGTTGCGTCTGTGGTCGGCAGCCAGCGAATCTGACAAAACAAATCAAAAAAACAAAAAACAAAATCAAGTCAGTTCATCAGCATCGCCATTTATGTTCACATGCACAGGTTTGCAGCCCACCAGCTTTAGAGGGTGAACAGTAATTTAAAAATGAATCCTTTCTAATAACGAGTACAACACAGGTGAAAGTATTTACTTGTAAATCAGGATGCCGGTATTTGGCCATAATAGCATACCATTCACTGTAATTAACATCTTTATTCATGTTTTTTTATAGGACAATGCTGATATCTTGGAGAGCAAGGTGGACGATGGTCAATATAAAGCTGGTATTAAAATATTTTGAAATCATTCAAGATCAATTTGAGAAACTAATTTGAGCTTAATAAAGAAGTTGCTGAAATATGAAATTAATATTAATTATATGTCTTTATATCAGATGTTTTTTTTTTGTTTTGTTTTTGTTTTTTAAATAAAACTGGTGCTGCTTTCATGTCTTTCGTGCCATATGTGGACTCACTTTCTCCTTTTATACAAACTCAAAGTCTGAGGATGAAGACTTTCTTATGTGACCTTCTCACTTTCTCTCACCGTCACACAGAGACAAGTTCATGAAATTCATTTCAAAGACTTTACTGTATATTTGCTGAATGAAGACAGAATTGTAACGCTTCCTTTTTTACTATTAGACAGAGCAGTTAAAAGACAGCATTCTTCAACTACTTGTAATACACGAGTGAATAACACAGTCCTGCTTCGGCCAAACAAAAAAAACTTTCTGCCGATTCCGATAATTGAAAAATGCCTTGGTGCAATTTCTATTTTAACTGTTAATCTTTATACTGCAGATGCATTTGTTGCATACATTAGCAACATTCATAACCAAAACGTTTATGACCCTGCTGAGTGTGTATACTACAGTATGTAGGTGTGAATTACCGCTGCGCTTTGACCAGCTGTTTACTGCGCAAACGCGTCGGTGTGAAGGAGACGTGCGTTACCTGAGCGTGCAGTGATGAGCTGTAGGCATACGCAGGCGGTGGCAGTTCGGCGGGGTACAGCGGGTATGACGCCCACATGTCAGGACTGCTGGGATACAGAGCTGGAACTGTGAACTCATCTGCGCAAACATCAGGACGATTGTGAGTTTTGGTGTGCGCCATATTGTGGCTTAAACCTCCCCTGAGCTCCAGCTATTTTCATCATCAGCACAGTCATTATGTCCACACTCACGTCTCTGTACAGACCCATCTTTGTGTCCACGTGGACAACAGCGCATGTGATCTGAGACTCACAAACTAAAGGCCCACTAGGTGAAGCGCACGTGCCGAACGCGTCCGTCCACACTCACGGTCGAGGTTGAATATGTGAAAAGCTCACTTCATGCACTAGACGAAGTGACACACCGAAATGAAGTACACAGGCTTCAAGAGGACTGAACCAATTTCTAAGGGGCCATTTTTGGTCCGTTTCAGGTGACTGAGAGCCTTTCACACAAATTATTTTACACGCGTAGATCCTAAACCTACATACCTAACCCTAAACCAACATTAACTCAGGTCTGGTACAGGGGATTATGGGTACAAAATCTGACTGTAGCTCATGAATATTATTTTGACTTCCTGGTGCATCTGACAGATCTGCAAGTTTTTATTTATAATAAGTAAAATAAAGAATAGTTATAGTGTATATACCCTCCTGACTACCAGAGAAAAAAAAAAAAAAAAAGTTTTGTGATTTTAATATATTTTCGTGTCATTGCATTGTTTAGAGCATAAGAAAAAAAAATGGAAAAATAACATGTTTGAAAAATTATATTTTATTCATATGTTATGCTATGTCTTCTGTAGAGGATACCAGGACTTTAAAGGGGTGCTATTATGCTTTTTCACTTTTTGAACTTTAGTCAGTGTGTGGTGTGTATCTTTGGGCGTAAAAAAAAAGATCTACAGAGGTACAAATCTCAAAGTCCACTCTAAAGGGAGATATTTAGTTTTTTAAAAATACCTTTTCAAGAACTACAACGTTTGTTTTCTGCATGCAATGATGTCACAACGTGGCCCATTAGAATATCATTAAAATAAATCCCACCCACGGAAATTCGAATTGTTGGTGGGTGTGTAGGGACGAGGTGGGGGATTAGCTAAACTTTAGCGATGCAGAGCAGAGAACCGCTTCAACGAGCCGCGGCGCGGCAGGTTTAAACACAAGCATTGACTAAAGTGGCCGCTTTAGAGCAGTAACGCGCCGCAGACGTGTGCAGTGTGTGGTAAGAAATTTATTCATCACACAGTGTAGATAGCTTCACTTATAATGCGAGTGTTTTTTAAATGCATAAACGTGCACTAGAATAGGCTAGTGATGATGTTCTTTGATAATGTCAGGTTGCTTTTATCCTTATGCTGGAGCTGGTTTCAGGCAATGAAATTAAGTATGTAAATAATTAAATAAATTAGCACGATAAGATCAGGCTGACGATAGGACCCAACACTACTGTAGTATTATTTACTCACCCTCCATGCATCCTAGGTGTACATGACTTCATTCTTTCAGACAAATGCATTCCGAGTTATATTAAAATTTATCCTGGCACTCCCAAGCTCAATTCCCAATAAAGGTGAATCGATGCGTTTTAGTAAAAAAAAAAAAAATACATATTTAAAACATAAGAATCACTTTAATCTAGCTTGCGCTAACAGTTGTACACGGAACTTGCTTCTTTGACAAGGGTGCGTGGCCGTACTGAAACACTGTCTAAGCTGTTCACCAATCTAAGCTAACCAATCACAACACATTTCGTTTTTCAGAAGGCGGGCCTTCGTTAAACCCGGAACTAATCGAGTCTTATGTGTAGGGATGTAACGTTATGAAAATTTCTTATCACGATTAAAGTGACTAAAATTATCCCGGTTATCAGTATTATCACGGTATTGTTAAAGTGTACTGGAAGTGTTCAAAAAGTACTGACACAAATCACTTCACCAAGTTATATATTTAAAATAAACAAACAACTAATAAAAGGATTTTTTGTTTGCATAATCATTAAAACAACAACAGTTACCAATGATGCCCTGTTGTGACATAATTCACAACAGTCACAACTAAATAGCATGTTCAAATATCGAATGTAAATTTTCAAATAAAGCTTTGAAAAAGTTTCATAAAAAGATAAACCTCACATTTCAGCCTTTGAATAAAGAAAAGGGTTAAGTCAAAATGATAATTGATTTAATAAATTATTATATTTATTTTATCTGTTCCATAAATAATCTAGATAACTGGTCTGAACTGTTTAAATGTGTAGAATCCACTTAAGCTTGTTTTTCATCAACTGGTCAGAATTTATGCTACAGCAGGGCATGCAAATTCGGTCCGTTTTTTGTCCAGACAAAAACTGTAAATGTAAGTCTCTGTAAATCTACTGTATGACACTAGACGGCACTTATGGAAAAGCTGAATTACAGCTGTTTCCATGAACTCCGTGGATAAAGCAGCACTGCGATTAAGAACACTTCTTCAGATATTATATGGAGTGAAGACGAAAGCAAAATGCCATCAAAACTTTTCTGAAGACAGTCTGAACCTTCAATGGTATATTCATATAATTAATTAATTAATTAACATGATCACTATATACATGGCAGAGGAAGCCGCTGCAAGCCGAGAGATTCATGCTGGCACCCTCTCATACAATAATGGATTCTTGACATTTACCATTAAAGTAACGCCAAAAACGGCATCTAATTGACTATGAAAAAGAGAATAAAGTTGTAAAAGCTGCAATGAATTTCTTATTGCTTAAAATGAACGGACTATCTCGTGTGTTTCTGTGGGTGCTCCATTATTTCCGTGAGGATCTGCGCCTATGCCCTTAGCTCTTTAAAAACATTTCAGCTTTTCCGCCGCCGAAACTACTCCGCGTGCCGTGCGCAAATGAGACTGTTATGTAAAACTGTGCTTTATGCTGCACAGAATCTATTTATCATCAGTTGTTCAAATCGTGGTAATCGAATACGGTTTTAATGATAATTAAAATATGAAACGGTAATACTAACCGTGGGAAATTTGATCATGATTTACAGTCAAACCAGTAATAGACATGAAAAGGAAAAAGTGATTTTTTTAAATCACCAATTAATTATTTTTTTTATACCTAACTTTGTATAAAATGATCTAACCTGCCATTTTGCTTCATGCAGTATGTGTGTAAAATGGCCATAAATGGGTTTTCCTATTGTACATAATGTATCTATACACTTAATATAATTTGCATATTAATGTGTTTTTTGGGACAACATGTAATGAAACAAAAAAAAGAAGTGCAATAATGGGAGTAATAATTAGCAAGATTTTCATAATAATATCTAATATTTTGTAGGAATATGGATATATAATTTTTTTCCCTATTCACTTGTGTCTCCAAAAACGTGTGATAAACATGGTGTCCTCTACAGTGAACATGTAAGAAATCAATGTCCTGTTTCATAGCAAAGTCAGATATTAAATCAAAGCCCATAACATTTTCCTGAGATGTTGATTTATGACAAACAATTGAAAAATTGGTCAGATGTAAATCATCATCAAAATAGTATGTTTCCATAAGGGCGTAAACATACAGAGACTTACTGTATTTTTATTTTTTTATTTTTTAATTACTGTATACCGCTGTATTTGTTGTAACGGCCTTTTTGGGGCATTCTGTTGAGGTCATTTTATTTTCCTCATTCATTACATTTGGATTGACACTATTTGCCCAACACCGTGTCTACAATGCCGCAGTTGCTCAGGTTGAACTACACTGGATGTGTTGCATCGTTTGTAATGATTGGAAAATGTTTGTCCTTCATGTCAGACAGCATGAGCGCTTGGAGTACATCTGTAAGTCAGAAATATACTGGGGCATCACTTTACTGTAAGCATCCACTGTAGTTAGTATATATAATGGGCTGTACATTGCCTCTTGTCCTGTCCGAGGAAGACACGGAAGCAGCTAAAGACCAGCAAGTAAGGTAAACATATATGTACGTTTGTCTGAGTGTTTGTCAGATTTTGCACACCAGTTTAACCTAGTAACATTTACCCGTCAACATGGCGGTAACAAACTTTACTATGGTAAACTGCGCTGTCGTTTCAAACGGCTTTTGTCAGCTTATTTAATTAAGTTACGGAATTAAAATAATTTTTAACAAGCAGCACTTATTGTATTATGGCTACGTTTTATGGCTAACTGCCTTTCTAGTTTTAGAATTAGTTTGTTATAATTTTTAATGAAATTTAAGATTTACTGCATTTTTTTGTGTTTGTGTTTTAAAGGCAACTGCAATGAAGCATCAAGAATGACATGCGCATGCCAACCACCCTGAGACTGATATTTCATGGTAATCGAACAACTATGGTTTTGGGAAGTTTGTGTATTCTATGTAGGATTTTCCTTTTAAGAGTGTGCCATTTCTACTTCTCTGAGTGTGCCATTTCTACATTTCTGTCACTAACAAATGGAGGGTGAGCAAAGGTGGTGGCCACATTTTGGAGCAGCACCTGGGTTTTGCAGATGGCTGTGTTTTCTTTGGCTGCTTGTCTTTTTCCCATTATGTTTCTGTTGCCTAAAGATTCTTTGTGAGGATAAATCCAGAGGATACAACATAATGCACTGCAAAACATCCTAAGACAGGAGAAAAGGTGAAGACGCACTGTTCCAGCATTGGAAAACCGTATTTTTAAGTGTTATTCATGCAATGTTTTAAATAAAGAATGTGATATTTTGTAGTTATTGTGTGTGTTTTAATTGAATGCCAGTAGTACTTATGTAGAGTAAAAATAAAATAAAATTACGGTAGTATACTGATGGATTTGATTTTTTAATGGTAATTTAGCGTAAAACATTACAGTTTGCAACTGTAAATTAAATACAGTTTGCTACTGTAAATCTTAATTACAGTACTTACTGGCAACAGTGTTGCCAGTTAGTTACTGTAAAAACCCTCTGAAATGTCTAACAGTGTGAAATGACCTGAATGTGCTCTTTACAGGGCATCCAGACATAAAACTGAGACATGTAAGTTCTAAGAGAATTTCCCTTAAGGAAAAGTCCTCTACAGAGAACAAAACTCCACAGCTGGTTGTCAGGAGGATATAGTTAGACAAAAATGTGTGTGTGTGGTTTACTCACAGGGCTCTCGACTGACACAGGGAGGTCCAGGACTTTGTCTGGATGGAGAAGGGTTTGGAATTCCTACTAGTTTGTTCTTGGCCATCTTGGTATTGGCTTTGGCAAACTCCAGCCGTAAAGTCTGGGGAATATCCGGGTCAAAGCGAACACCCTAACAAAGAAGAACAAACCTCATTACAGCCTCATTACAGCAAACATGCGGAATCTATCAACTTATGATATGAGCTTTTTCATTTCATTGATATTGATCTCTACAGCAGTGGTTCTCAGATGGTGGATCTAAATGCAAATAGTTCTATAAACTGTGCACAGTTTGGAAAGCAAAATAAACCGACTGAAAAGTTGTCATAATGACTTTCGACCTGTGGCGTTAACACCACTGCAATGGAATGCTTTGAGAGGCTGGGGCTGTAACACATGAAGAACACCAATCCAGACACCACAGATCCACTGCAGTTGATCTACCGCCATAAAAGATGCTATATTACACATGCTTCGTACCGCTTAGACCCCACTGCACAATAAAAACTGCTATGTGGGGCTACCATTTGTGAATTATAGCTCTGCATTCCATACTGCCATTGCTGTCAAGTATACTGCATTGGCAAGTAACAAAGAAAGTTCACTCATGGAGATTTGTGTGATATGAGGTTAAGCTTGGACCGATATGATGATCATTTGACATGCTGTGATTGTCACCCCACTGTGCTCACTTATTAAAAGCTATTGTGACTGATTTTTCACCAATCGGTCAAAACAAAAAATACCTCTCAACCTCCAATGCAATTTTACAGCAGAAACATTAAAACTACTTCAGTTTTCATTACGGCTGTCTGTGTGACATGAAATTCACACATTAATATCTGGAGTTAAAAACTAGCCATTTTTCCCCCAGTCAAATACAAGACAGTAACCCATACAAAGTCATGAGAAACATCCTAATACAAATACAAATGCAAAATAAATAAATAATAATAATACTGCCTTTCACTATTTGTGTGTACATGTAATTTTAAGATTTATTAAGTGCAGAGCTCAAATCCTCTCAAGGTCAGTTTCTCTTGTTCACACTGAGATTAAAAACAAACCCTGGATCAATGAAAACACGAGAGACAGAGAAAAGAGGCAGATGAAGCTCTTTAATCTATGGAATGCCTGATTTTCAAGGCAAAAGCGGCGTCTGGACAGATTCATGCTTGAGTTCCCACAACTGCTGTTATGAAGAGCTCAAATCTGCACTCTTCTTCTGTTTCATACAGAAATGTGACTGTGTGTGTCTTCTGTCAAAATCACCACGCGAGGAGCCTTTGGTCTTTTTTTAGCAATGTTATGTTGAGATGAAGCGTTAAACTTACGTTCAGGGCATTCTTAGCGGCCTCCGCCTCTGAGCGACTGTCAAAACTTACAAACCCCACCGGCTGCAGAAAACACAAAGAAATCAGGGTGAGGAGAAGAGAAAGCTCTTCAAATCACTCAAAACAGCCGTCTGAGAGAGAGAGAGAGAGAGAGAGAGATTCATGTGAGACGACTGAGTGAAAGTCAACATGAAATGACATTCAAAGCACATTTTATTTACTGTAACGTGAAACAGGACGTTCAAGACAACAATACCAGTCAGGACTTGATTCTGCTTTCGGAGTCGATGCAGTGATTTTACATTGACTTTGGAGGAATTAAAATTAATGTTGCAGGAGATCAGGACTCAGCAGTTATTTAACCAGATAAACCAACTGTTTGACTATAGCTTTGACCACTATCACTGATAGAAAACTGACAGACTGAGACTGAACGCTAATGACTAACAGAGAAATGAATATTCTGTTATCTGCCCCTGAGGACACAAACACTGTCAACATTAACCCGGATAAACAAAAACAATATTTACATTTAACCTTAACATCTAACCCTAACCTACACACACACACGTTTATTTGACAGTATTATCTAATTCAATTCAAAGTTTATTTGTTTTGTGCTTTTCACGACACAAAACGCTGCAAAGCAGCTTTACAGAAAATAAAACATTTTATTTAGCAGTTGTTGGCAAATTGGTCATTTTGTATGTTGTTTTAGGCATCATCCAAGGTCCTCTGAGGGGTCGTCATCATCTCTTCTCTGGTGTTCAGTCATCTCAGATCTTCGTAAGGCTTGGATCCAGACTGAAGCTTGTGTAACTCCTAGTTACCTTCGGGAAGCCAATCCAGTGGCACAAACAGAGAAGCACTATATTATACTACAGCTGCATCTCAATAAATTAGAATGTCGTGGAAATGTTCATTTATTTCCGTAATTCAACTCAAATTGTGAAACTCGTGTATTAAATAAATTCAATGCACACAGACTGAAGTAGTTTAAGTCTTTGGTTCTTTTAATTGTGATGATTTTGGCCCACATTTAACAAAAACACACCAATTCACTATCTCAACAAATTAGAATATGGTGACATGCCAGTCAGCTAATCAACTCAAAAAACCTGCAAAGGTTTTCTGAGCCTTCAAAATGGTCTCTCAGTTTGGTTCACTAAGCTACACAATCATGGGGAAGACTGCTGATCAGACAGTTGTCCAGAAGACAATCATTGACACCCTTCACAAGGAGGGTAAGCCACAAACATTCATTGCCAAAGAAGCTGGCTGTTCACAGAGTGCTGCATCCAAGCATGTTAACAGAAAGTTGAGTGGAAGGAAAAAGTGTGGAAGAAAAAGATGCACAACCAACGGAGAGTCCCGCAGCCTTGAGAAACTTGTCGAGCAAAATCGATTCAAGAATTTGGGTGAACTTCATAAGGAATGAACTGAGGCTGGGGTCAAGGCATCAAGAGCCAACCCACACAGACGGCTCAAGGAATTTGGCTGCAGTTGTCGTATTCCTCTTGTTAAGCCACTCCTGAATCACAGACGACGTCAGAGGCGTCTCACCTGGGCTAAGGAGAAGAAGAAATGGACTGTTGCCCAGTGGTCCAAAGTCCTCTTTTCAGATGAGAGCAAGTTTTGTATTTCATTGGAAACCAAGGTCCTAGAGTGTGGAGGAAGGGTGGAGAAGCAAGTTGCTTGAAGTCCAGTGTTAAGTTTCCACAGTCTGTGATGATTTGGGGTGCAATGTCATCTGCTGGTGTTGGTCCACTGTGTTGTTTTTTTTGAAAACCAAAGTCACTGCACCCGTTTACCAAGAAATTTTAGAGCACTTCATGCTTCCTTCTGCTGTCCAGCTTTTTAAAGATGCTGATTTCATTTTCCAGCAGGATTTGGCACCTGCCCACACTGCCAAAAGCACCAAAAGTTGGTTAAATGACCATGGTGTTGGTGTGCTTGACTGGCCAGCAAACTCACCAGACCTGAACCCCATAGAGAATGGGGTATTAGGCACATTTCCATTACAGATTTGCACAAAATTTTGGTGACATTTTTTAAATGTTGATAAAAAAGTATTGTGACATGACAACGTTTCCATTAACCAATGTTGTGCGACTAAAACGGAATTTGTTCCTCTCGCGAAAAAGTCATGGCAACGGATTTTGGTGGGATTTGGATGGATTTTGGCTTTATTTAATCAAAAGAGGCGTATGCGTGTATCGTTACAGAAGCAGCACAGAGAGATGCTTGTGCGCTTGAACGTGTGCGGTGCTGCTGATATAAACATAACATCAGCTCCGGTGACCGCGTCGGAGCCGTTACACTCTGCAGATGCGTGCAGCTTACATAGTCTAAGCATTAATATCAGGGAAAGCCCCTTATACTTGAGAACGGCTACATATGAAGTGTTTCTTGGAGTTTATAGTACATTGAAGCATAATCATATGACTTTTTCCATGTGCCATGTGACCTGTAAATGCGAAAAAGCCATTTCCATTGCAGTTTTGAGAAATATTCCTTTTTCGAATCGCCTAAAAAACCGCCAGCGTAAAAACTTTTTTGCAATAAATGGGAGTTTTTGCAAAATTGATGCGTTTCCATAAGATGTATTTTCAATTCGCAATTTAAATTTGTGCATCTTGAAGGGTAATGGAAACGTGCCTATTGTCAAGAGAACAATGAGAAACAAGAGACCGAAAAATGCAGATGAGCTGAAGGCCACTGTCAAAGAAACCTGGGCTTCCATAGCACCTCAGCAGTGCCACAGACTGATCACTTACATACCACGCCGAATTGAGGCAGTAATTAAAGCACAAGGAGTCCCTACCAAGTATTGAGTACATATACAGTAAATGAACATACTTTCTAGAAGGCCAACAATTCACTAAAAATGTTTTTTTATTGGTCTTATGAAGTATTCTAATTTGTTGAGATGGTGGGTTTTTGTTAAATGTGAGCCAAAATAATCACAATTAAAAGAACCAAAGACTTAAACTACTTCAGTCTGTGTGCACTGAATTTATTTAATACACGAGTTTCACAACTTGAGTTGAATTACTGAAATAAACGAACTTTTACACGACATTCTAATTTATTGAGATGCACCTGTATATTAGACTTAGACATAGATTTCCATTGATTTTCTATCAGGTCAATGCTATTTTCTATCCCCTAACCCTACTCCGACCCCTAACCCTAACCCTCACAGAAGAATTTTGTGCATTATAAGATTTTTTTTTAAAAACTTTCTAGATGATTCATAAGCTTGTTTCTTCATGGGGACCAAAAATGTCCCTACAAGGACACACTCAAACAAAGAGACACACACTCACAGAGACACAAACATTATCAGTGAGAGCCTCTCATAGACACAGTGGTTTTCATTTTAAGATAATGATTTATTCTAACCCTAAAATGTCCTCATTATCACACAGGAAGTGTGTCTCCACTTCCTTTATGTTATTTTGAAAGACATAGCAAGAGAAACATTTCTAAAAATACACAGACACTTCAAGTACTAAAAGCTTCACAAAGAAAGGGAAAGAAAGCAACAAAAGCAAGCAAGAAAGAAAAAGAAAGAAAGAATATGGGGAGATGACATGACATCAGCTATCTAAAATTATTTTAAACAGACTTCAAACTCATAGTACTTCAGACTTCACATGAAAGTATTTATATTTTTATAAATTCATTTGTTACATCACATTTAAAGGAGCATTTAAAACAACGCAAAAGAGATTAGACATGATGAATGACTCTTTATAGGACCTAAACATACATTTCACATACGCATTCACATAAACATGTAGCTAAAAACTTGATGTAGATAAATAACTCTTTCCTGGACACATTTTTCATCCATTCTGGAGAACAATAAATAAAAGCCTCACCTGCAACACACATTCATCACACAAACATCATAAGTAAATCATAAACACACACATTAACAAACAAAAAAAACAAGTTTTATAGCCATTTGTTATCAGGTCTAATGATCTATTGCAATTACTCAGAATACATTTGTAATTATCTAGCAACCTCATAGCAACTAACCAAAACACGCTGGCAACCCCATAGCAACCCTAAAAAGCATCCAGGGCTGCATCGCTAGCTACTCACACAGCACACGTACGTCTGCAAGATGTCTGTTAAGGATCTCTTGATCTGGAAAGCATCTGCTGTGTAGAAACATCTGCCAGACGTCTGTAAGATGTCAGTTCTACATACATTCTAAATCATAAACATCTTAAAGACATCTGATAGGAAACGTCCAATAGACGTATTGCAGATGAGCAAACTTTGTAAAAAATGTGTCTTGCAGACGTCAATGCAGACGTCAAATAGACGTCTCCGAGATGTTACGTGTGCTATCAGGGTAACTATGGTCACAGGTCCTGTCATTACCAATAGAGTTCAATAGAAAATGTGCCCCTGAACACCCTAGCAACCATCCAGTAAACATCAGCAACCACATAGCAACAACCTAGCAACCACTCAGAATACCCCAGCAACCGCATAGCAACATACTGGGAAACAGAGTACAGCCTTGTTTGTCTGAGACTACTTGACTTCTGCAAATCTCAAGCTTTATGAACTACTGTCAACTTTATCCAGGTTTTCTCTAGCCAACTAAGCTAGTCTTGACAAACTTTTTTTTTTACTTAGTTAACACTGCTGTGATTGTGTTTCTAATGTAACAGCTGAGGGAGTGGCGTACGTTTATCAGTTTAGGACGGTTTCATCACGACTTTGGAAAACCCCGGAAAAGTGAAAAGACCCACTGAGAATATTAATGCATCATACAGGTATAATATGCATTATATACTTGTGATTCATTACTTGGAGGAATCATGTTTCCTACCTGTTTAGACGTAAATTTGATTAAGGAACCTTCGTAGCCCTAATCAAGAGAATAAAAACGAAACAGTTCATGTTAACAGTAATTTCATGTTAAACTTCACCGACGCAAAGAAAACACATTGAAAAGTTGTTCTGCCTCTTTTGGATTCAAGTTTCTCCACGCACCTGAAATGGCCTGAATAGCAGGTAAAGTTCTCTGGGTTTGATGTCCAGCGGTAAACCACTGACAAAAAGAGTCCTGACCTGCAGAACAAGGAAAAAAAAAAAAAGACAAGAAACGTGCAATGATGCTGAAGCTGCAAAACATCTCCACACCTGCAGCCTCATCCTGAATGTGACTTGACTTAGAAAACGCTTTATTGTACACGATCCACAGCATTATTCGACAAATATCAGAACAATTACGCTTCAGAGTATTACAGAGCTTTTATTTTCTTGACGATTCTTGCTCCTCAAGTTAGAATAAAGAACAAGAGATCAGAAGACAATCTCACAAACTCAGACTGAGGGAAAAATGCACATGAAAAAATGACAGAGAAACGTACAAAAACAAACCAAACTAACGAGATCCATCACACAGATCTGCTCATTCACACACGAGTACTGATGTCGCGCGTGTAATTATCATATAGTTCACATCATCACTGCCAGCCTTCAGTTTGTTTTAAATCCATTAATAAATCAACTCACCTCTTGTTCCGGGCTGTTAGTCTCATTCTCGCCGGTATTGTTCATTCTGTCTTTGAAATCTAAACTCACGAGCGCGTGCGGTACTTCTGACTCTTCCGGCGCGCTCTCGCGGTGAGATGCGCGGCCCGCATTGCGCGTCATAGTGGCGTCGTGCTCAACTTTCATTGAAACGTATAACAATAAAATCTCAAACTGTTCTCCCCTCGTTTGACAAATGGTGAGTGGATAAATCTATAAAATGGTGCTCAATGACATTAATCAGCAGTTTCCCATGAACACTTAAATATTTGCTAAACGGGAGGAAAAAAAACACTCAGAATTTTTCAAAGTGCACGGAAGTAATGCAGAAAAGTGTCAATTCCCATCAGAAGTTGAAACCATGATGCAAAGGTCATCTGTCACAACAGTTTAACCAGCAGTGAATCGCTGCCCTTTATTGCCCACAGACTCGCTGTTTGCTATTTATACACACTGTCATATTCAACAAAATGAGAACTTAAGTATTCTATATTATCAGCAATCATCAGAACTGTAGTGAAATAAACAACAACCTTCAAATTGCTGAATTAAATATGCACGTGCCACAATAACACAAAACAGGACGCAGAAGAGTCTACACCCACACATCGATAATAATTTGGCGCCACCATGTGGAGGAGAAACAAAAGTGCACAAGAAACAGCGACACGGTATGAAGGAGGATTTAATGTGTCATCAATAACTTACAACACAACCAATGACACTATAATACAGAAACATGACATGCTGCGACTGAAGGAAATTAAGCAAAAGTATTTGTCTCGATATACTTGAGATTCTCAGCTACTCTGCAATTTCAGCTTCTCGCCGGAGTGGAATTTCCTTTCACTGTTTTCTTGAGATGATGGTAATTGGGCAAAATCTTCATCAGGAAGTCCAGCTGCAGCGTTTGAGGCTTGGATGGAGAGACAAACAGTCAGAATAACAGCATTTGTTTATCTTCAGCGGAAACGCACGAGTGCCTGCCTTACCTGCGGTCTCTCTGTCTGCACGCGTCTCAAACACTCGGAGCCGTAGATAACGGTGTTTTCTGGAATCACCTCACACGTGTTCACCTGACAACACGCGCCGACGATGCAGCCGCTGGTCAGAATCACGTTCCTGCCGACTTCAGCTGAACACAAACACACAAACGCCATCAGCGTCACTTTACCTGCGTCACTCCGTCAGCACGCGCTTCAAACGCCCTTTTTTTCCTCACCTTTGGATTCAATGACGTTGTTGTCCCCGATTTTCAAGGCCTGAGACACTGAAAACAAATTCAAGTTACATTTAGTTGACAGAAGCTTCACGCTGAGCCAACGGTCTGATGAAACGAAGACGTACCGCAGCCGACTTCAAAGACGTTATTGACGCCGACGCTCATGGTTTTGGGTTCGACATCCTCGGCGTCAGGAAGAATGTTTTCAGGATAGCTGCACACAAACAACATGAGAGTTCACACGTGTCATAGTTTGAAAATGAAACTTCTGTCATCGCAAACCCTCACGCCGTTTCAAAGCCAAAATTAATATGAAAAAAACAATTAAATCTGCTTATTAAGTGTCTCTTAAGAAGAACTGGATGCGGATTACGTTTATGAAGACTTTATGAACCAAAGTCCCTTTAAGGCAAGTCATTTCACTCGGCAGCCATCTTTGAAACGCCTGTCGGCCGTGCACGTGCAGCTCCTGTTTCTCTGAACGGGGAAACATAAAACTCTCCAAAACGGTTTACCAAGCTTACGATTAAATTTTATATTTGAAATCACCAAAGAAATCTGACCACAACTGCCTCATGATTGTTGTTTCTTATGCTTAAACAGCGGTGAAAAAGCTTCTTTTTCAAGGTTAAAGCAGCCAATGCGCACGCACAGCCATGAGTGCGTTTTCATGTTTCTATCCACACATTTCCGGGGGGCGCTACTTTAAAGAAGAATGTGGGTAAAACATTTCCGGTGAGGCGGCAGACGTAGTATACCAATGGTATTTTGTGTGCGGCTAAGTGTTTTTTAGATCATTGTTTACTTTGTAAAGATGCACACCTTTATGAGAGATGTCATTATGTTCTTATGGACAACAAATGCTTTACCGAATTTGTGTTCCCACATCATTAGCAAGTTTGGATCGCTAAATCTTGAATGACTGTCAACTAGTGAAATGATGAATGATTCTTCTGACAGAGCTTCACAGGCTTTTGGCTGCTTTATGTTTTACTAACCACCAGATCGCGCTGTTTTCGACACTCTCGAAGCTTTGAATCTTTTCCCGAAACAGTCAGAGGAAAGGCTTCATTTGCCCGTCACTCCTGTCAACTGTTGAATGAATGAGTGTCACGTCCCGTTTGTTTAATTTGAACCGGAAGACGCTCCCACTTTTGACGCAAGGCCTCATGGGGTGTAGGAAACTTGTGGATAGGAACCGGAGCTTCTAATGGTAGCTGCAATGACACAATGACTTTCCTAATCAACAATTGGCTCTTGCATTTAGAAGGCGGGGCTTAATCGCCATATTGGGCATTGCACTTTCTCCTATTTATAAGTATAAGGAGTGCACAGTCTTCCTATAAATTCTTTGTTGTGAACCGTTCTGAAGCGATGAATGAACTTTCAAAGGAGAAAACAAATCTCTGGATTCATTTAATACAGTGTTTCTAAACCCTGGTCCTGGGCGTCCCCCAACACTGCACATTTTGTGTGTCTCCCTGATCAAACACACCCAATTCTACTCGTGAGCTCATTAGAAGAAACTCCCGGACCTGAAATGGGTGTATCCGATAAGGGAGACATACAAAATGTGCAGTGCTGGGGGGCACCCAGGACCAGGGTTGAGAAACACTGATTTAAAGGTACAACATGTAAGTTTTCGCCGCTAGAGGTCGCATTTTCAAAACAATAACATAGGCGAAGCTCGATGACGCAATGACGGAGCATGGAACGTTGGGAGATGTCGTTTTCACAAATCATGCTCACGGATGAGGTAATGTATTCGTTTTTTATTAACTTACCTGTACATTTAATAACAGTATTTTATGTCATCGTAATGAATTATCTCCAAAGAACATGAAATTTGATTTAATATTAGTTTTTTATGACTATTTGTCATGATTTGGCGGGTTAATGATGCACATTTTTACGTGTGTAAAACAGTCATTCTAAGGGTGCTTTTCCACTACGAGCAGAGCGGAAATTTAAATGTAAATGAACCCACCGTATTTGTAAGTATGGCTAAATGTTTTTGTGCAGCACATACTGTATTTAATTACACTACCATAGGTTTGCTCACCAGACTTGATAAAAACTAGGGATGCACCTAGGGCTGGGCGATATGGGCAAAAAAATTATCACGATATTTTTTTTCATATCAGTCGATATTGATAATTATCACGATAAGTGTCAAATCTTTATTTCTGTCAAATTTAAAGTCTGATTTTTGCTCCAAAGTGAAGTTGTAGAAACCAGGGCCCGTATTCACAAAACATCTTTGTGATGTAAAAGTAGCTCATAACTTGCCGATTTACGAGAAAATCTTAAAAATAATGGGCGTGCCAGTCCTAAATTTAGGACTCCTAAGTTTTTGGTCTAAGAGTGTTTCACAAAGCGTTTAGCGCTAAAACTAGCTCCTAAATCTGTGCAACGTAAAGACTGATTTATACGCGTCCGCAAGTTCGCTTGGGTTTGTGAAATCAACCATTTCGCGTGGCGGTGTGCACGGCATCTCGAGTGACCTGTTCGCATGTCACCGTATTGATCACCAACAATTTTAAAGCTGTTTTGGCTGAACAGGTACGCCTGTACAAACACCTCTATAATCCATCAATGCGTGACCATAGAAATAATCAGATGGCAAATAACTCTTAGAGAGAAATCGTGACCAGCGTTGGAAAGGACGAAAACTTTTGCAAGAAAGTTTGTGAAACTGTAAATTTTAACACTGTTGTGTTGGTTTTACTGTTGAAGACTGCTGTAATAAAAATATTTCTCATAATTGCTTTTGTTAGTGTTTCACACTAGTTATTTTCATAGGTGTAATTCACAAAGCTGCTGAGACAAGCTTTTACTAAGGAATAGTAAAACTAACCCTAAGTCTTAAGCTAAAAGTAAAGGCGGGGTTGACCTTGTTGCTATGAATGATGCCGACATGCTTATTAACTATGCACACAATGATTGGCTGATAGGGGAGGGGTCTCTGTCAGACATTTATTCATAGAAATATTGTAACGTGCAATATTATATCATATTCAAATAAAGGTTTTAAAATAAAAAAAATCCTGCCATATTCAAATAAAGATTTTAAAATGCAGGTTAAGTGTCACTAATTAAACGTAGATCTTCAGCCTCTTACATGTGCGCTCCTCATATACAGTTAGCGGATATGCATATAAACAGCCTTTTAATTAACAGGGTAGAATAATCATAGGTGATAGTAAGGCATGTAAACGTAAAAGAAAACCAAACTGGACGCAAGAACAACTCTTACTTCTTGCCCAACTTGTTCATGAAAACAAGGATATAATCAAGGGAAAATTTAGAGTTGGGATAACCTCAAAAACTAAAAAAAGATGTGTGGGAAAATATATGTGTGCAAATAAATGCAGCTTTCCCACTTTTGTCCCGAAGCAAAGATGACTGTGAAAAGTGCTGGTATTCTTTGCAAAGTCAGGCAAAGGCAGAGATCGCAGAATTTAAGTGACAAACAACTGCTACAGGTAAACGGACATTACTTTCAAGTTGCCGATAATGTTTTCATGTCACCTTGTTATGCTATTGCAGATTGAAATCCTAAGCCTCATTAAAATATTTATTGCATTCATAAGGAGCTGCTATTCGAGGATTGTCAAAACCTTGATCTGTGGCGTTGTTGGGTTGTTTCTATTTGTTGGTGAAGTGACTGCGTCCCTGCAATTCTGCAACAGTCATAATACCTTCGCGATTAAGACCATACCTTCTTAAAAGCTCATTATCATCAAATGTTTCTAAAATGTTTCTGTTCCGAGGCAGATAGCCGGCAACAGCCATTTTAGGATAGTTTTAGGACTTGATCTTAGTGACTTAGGAGTCCTCTCCACTACTCCTAACATTTCACAGATTTAGGAGCTAGTTTTAGTGCTAAAACGCTTTGTGAAATACTCTTAGAGCAAAAATTCTCCTAAATTTAGGATTGAGATGCCCATTATTTTTAAGACTTTTTTTTCCTAAAGTTATGAGATAGGCTACTTTTATCCTTAAGATCTTTTAGGAACAGGGGCCCAGAATTTGGTGATGTGTGCGTGCGGAGTCAGCACAGGCTTGCGGTGCAGAAGAACGCGTTGAGTATAAATCAGCCTAAATCAGGCTTAAATCACTAAGATCAAATCCCTACCTAAAACTATCCTAATATTGGTGTTGCTGGCAATCTGCCTCGGAACTTAAAGTTTTTAGAAACACTCTGCATTTATTTGCACGCATATTCCCACACAACTTTTTTTAGTCTTGGAGGTTATCCCAGCTCCAAATTTTTAATTTGATTCTATCTTTGTTTTCATTAATACGTTGGGCAAGAAGTAACAGCTGTTCTTGCGTCCAATTTGGTTTTGTTTTACGTTTGCGTATCTCGCTATCAGCCATGATTATTCTATTCTGTTAATAAAAAAGCTTTTTACATAGGCACTGATAGCCTAGTGGTTAGTGCGTCGACGTATAGCGTAACTGCACTCAAAGCGACCCGAGTTTGATTCCCGTTTCAAAGAGCTTTGCTGCTCCCGCCCCCCTCTCTTCACCCAACGATTTTGTGTCAGTTCTCCGCTATTCTGTGTCATTAAAAGCATAAAAAGCCCTTTTAAAAAAGTCTCTTTACATGCATATCAGCTAACTGTTTATTATAAGAAGCACACAGGTAAAAGGCTGTCAATCATTTGAACACTTGTTTGATAAGTGACACTTGCCCTGCATTTTAAATTCTTTATTTGAATGTGGCAACATTTTTACTAACTTTTTAAAACTTTATTTGAATATGGCAACATTTACAATAATATTTCTATGAATAAATGTCTGACAGAGATCCCTCCCCTATCAGCCAATCACTGTGTGCATGGTTAGTGAGCATGCTGCCATCATCCATAGTAACGAGGTCAACCCTGCCTTTACTCTTAGCTTAAGACTTCTTAGTGTCACCTTTTTGACACTTAGAAACGAAATTTGATAGTAGCTTGAGGATGCAGAGGTACATTTTTGTTCATTATCAATCAGTAACATCTGTAAAAATTGTAGCAACCTCAGTTTTATATGGTTAAATTTATTCTGACCCATTTTTTTTTTTTTCTTTTAAAGCATTGGTGTCCCATAGTAGCAAGCATACATTTTAAATCATGATAAATATAGTTAAAACCACACATAATGGTACCTCAATACCATGATAAAAATATAACTACATGGTTTTATAGGTAGCCTATTTGTATGAAAAACGGTAGTCTGAAAACATCCAGTATAAATGCACACATGCTACAGCTTAATCACAAATACATACATACTATAATAATAATTATATAGCATTACTCCTGTAATAAAATTCAATGTGAATATCCCACACTGCTGCCACAATACCATGGTGCAGTAAGTGTTACCACAGTAAATCCATGGTAAATGATGGCGATGTGTAGATTGAAAAGCCTTCTGACTGTCTCGTTGCACACAGCTTTAAACTAGTTTGAATCACAGAGTCATTTGTGTTCATCGCTGAATTCAAGTGTTTCACACTGGATCTCACAGCGATGTTTAGTGCTCGCGTGACAGAGCCGTTCACATATGGCGTCTTTTACGCGTTCAAGTTCATTATTTCAAATGTCGGCGCGTGGCAGCTGCGCTCATAACGGAAGCGACACGGTTGCGACATGCATGCGGTGCGACGCGCTCGGTTTTTCCAGGCGCGTCCACACCGCATTGAGATAATAAATGGAACTTCTCTAGTGAGCTCACGCATGCGCAGCGCGGCGCGGCTGTTTGAACTTTGGTTCAAGTGGATAAACGGTCCGTGTGGCGCAAATCAAATGAGTCGCGCTGTTTCGTGACACATTTTCTTTTGACACATAAAAATTATATCGTGATTATTATCGTTATCGAATTATCGCCCAGGCCTAGATGCACCGAATTTTCGGCCGTCAAAAATGGCATTTTCGGCTTTTGGCCGAGTGAGAAAAACAGCCGAAAAAAAAAAAATTAAAATAAATTATATATATATATATATATATATATATATATAATTTAGGCCTATATATGGCGCGCCGCACCACACTGACGGGCAGTGATCAGCACGCAGTTTCACTCTCCTCTAGCCGCTGTCACTGGACGGTGTGACGCTCTGCTTAATATTCCGCTCTATGAATGTGCGTTCTGCTCGTGTACCGCTACTCATGCTCACCGGAAAAACATTTGAGTCTGCTCAAATAATGCGCCTATAGGAAGTTTCTATGTAGTTTCTATGTAGATCCGCATGCGGTAAAACTACAACTTCCGCATTTGTCCACGTGTGTTGCCATAGTATCATAAGCGGAAACCGAGGATAGCACGGATATTGCGTCATTGATAGGTGACAATGACCAGGAACGAGTCATTATTTAAAATTGGAATTTCTCTGGATTTACAAATCCTTGAGAACTTTTGAGATAACGTAAGTACACAACTGCATGAAATATATAACACTGTGCAAGTGGTTTTTGGAAATTTTATTACAAAAATCTTACATATTGTGCCTTTAATATAATAAAAGTTAGGATCGACATGAGGGCGAGTAAACATAGAATTGTCATTATTACGTTAGGGAAGCGTTTACCTGTTGATGATCAAGGCTTGCTCCTCGATCAGATTTCCCTCTCCGATCACGATGGGTCCGGCCTCCGCGATGATCCGTGCCTTCGGGTGAACGACGGTTCTCGCTCCTGAAACACAACGAAGAATCTTTTGGAGGCAGTACATCGGAGTTATTAGGATATAATTAAGCAGTAAAAAACGAGCTCTTCAATCACAGCACCTCAAGTATCTTACTGCTTTAATAAAACAATTTCTACATGAACATATTAACAACACAAATGTTCACGAATTCATTATTTTGATTGGCGTCGCTAGGAGATCTGGTAATGTCATGTCTATGGAGTCAAAATAGGGCCATATATATCTGCAAAATAAAACAATGTTTTGCAAACAAAAAATATGTTTTGCAAATAAAAATAGAGTATTGAGAAAAAAAATTGCTTTTTTGCAAGTAAAAAAAGTAATTGCAAAAGAAAAGTTAACCCCTGAGAGAAAAATAAAGTTTAGCAAAGTAAAACTTCAGCAGCATTGACTTTGCAACACATATTTCCCTTTGCGCCGCTCCTTTAAATCCGCGTTTCAGTCATCCGTGCCTTTGCGGCGCAAGCTTTCCTTTGCGCTTCATTTTTTTATGCGCTTCGCTTTGTGCCCCTGATTTGACGTGGGGGAGGGGTCAAGAGGTTGGGGTGTGTACAAGGGACGAAGGCGCATCCCTCTCGTTACGTCATCAGCGCGAGCCCCGGATCTCAGGTATGTATTATTGATCGCTTTCTTCTTATTATTATTAGACTCCTATATTATTAATAACAGATACAGAACGTGCGAAAACTCAAAATAAGCGCAGTAGAGGAAGACAATAACGCACATAACGCATATGGACATCATTTTATCAATATTCCTAAAACCTCCTCAGGTATTTTCATGATAATAAAGTATAATTATTAATAATAATTTCGCACGAGAGCGACCTCTAGCTTTCGGGTGCAACAGTATTTTACCTATTTCACCCACAAGCTGTTCATAAATCATGTACAATATAATGTCTGTTAATCGTGACAGCCTTATTTGGGCCGGTCTGAAGTATCTGTTATTAATAATATAGGAGTCTAATAATAATAATAAGAAGAAAGCGATCAATAATACATACCTGAGATCCGGGGCTCGCGCTGATGACGTAACGAGAGGGACGCGCCTTCGTCCCTTGTACACACCCCAACCTCTTGACCCCTCCCCCACGTCAAATCAGGGACACAAAGCGAGGCGCATAGAAAAATGAAGCGCAAAGGAAAGCTTGCGCCGCAAAGGCACGGATGACTGAAACGCGGATTTAAAGGAGCGGCGCAAAAGGAAATATGTGTTGCAAAGTCAATGCTGCTGAAGTTTTACTTTGCTAAACTTTATTTTTTCTCTCAGGGGTTAACTTTTCTTTTGCAATTTTTTTTTTTTTACTTGCAAAAAAGCAATTTTTTTTCTCAATACTCTATTTTTATTTGCAAAACATATTTTTTGTTTGCAAAACATTGTTTTATTTTGCAGATATATATGGCCCTATTTTGACTCCATACATGTCACCGTTACTATAGCAACACTGCAACACTGGACCGGCCAATCAGGGGACAGGAACACAACTGTCAGTTTTACAATCCATAATAAATTTTATTTGTGCATCATTGCTGTAATAATACAATAATTTAAAAAAAATTAAAAAAAAGTTCCTGAAGCAGAAACCTTCAGTTGCTTTATTGTGAGCAGTGCGATGAAATGAAGGAATCTACCAATAGTCACGTCTCCTCTGATGTCGCTCTCCACACACACGACGGCCCCCGCCGCGATCTTCACGCTGAAACACAAAACACACCAGCTGTACAGAGGAAAACATCTGTGTTCAAAACTCTGACTGTCTTTATGAAAGGAGATTCTGCAGTACGATTGTCCTGATGTGCGAAAAGAACTGCAACGTGTCTCAACAATCAAAACTCTCTGAATCACAACAAGAACATTTTCATGAGCAGCTGCGTTTGACAGTGACATTACCACTTCTCCTGTGACTAAGAGTGTGTTTATGTGGTGAAATACGAGATGTTGAGGGTGTTTGTGAATGGTCTGAAAACACTATAGTCTGTTATTAGGCAGCTGAGGTAAATTGTTAACGTCGTGTTCATGACCAGCCTGAAGCTGATCTCAATCAGGAACGAGTGTATGTCGTAAACTATAACACACACTGAATGAACCTCAGCGGAACAGACACACACACAGAAAAAGATCATTGAATGGTGGCCTCCTTGATCATACCAAAATCTCACTGGATTATATTACACAGTCCGCTAAAAGAACACTTGAATACCTAAAATTGCTACGCCCTACTTACACACAGTAATGAAAGAAAAAACATCTTGTGAAAAGTTGTGATGCATCTAGTGAGCCGTTTGTCCTCAGTATTAATTGGAGTAAAACATCACATCAAGCATTTCTACGGATCCTGTACAGCAAAACCTAATGCTCATTTGAGCATGACTTTGTTTTCGGCTGCTGGAAGAGTTCACAGGAGAAAGTGTTGACAGACAGAGAGAGATCTAGTACAGAGACCAGAACAGCGGCTAAGTGCGAATGATCATCACGTCAGATGCTCTCCATAATTCACAAAACTCACAATCGTTTGAGGAGGAGCTTATTTGTCATGATTGTATGCACAAAAACACCATTATTTTTTATATGCAGTTGAAGTAGGAACAGATAAATGAGTGTGACATCATGTGATCATCTGAAGGGCCCTCAATAGGGAACATAAAATTAAACTTACAATCAAGAGACAAACTGCAGCTTCTGAGAAGCAAATGGGCTTATTACTGGTACTTTTACCCTCGAACATGAATAAACAGTGATGACAAATCTGAAATGATTCTGAGCTGTTTAGTTCGGACCAACATCCGGATTATGAATATAATCATAAATGTAAATGGAACTGCTGCTTGTCTTTGCTTTAGACTATTAATAGCATGTTAACAGGATACATTTACCATTAAGTATGAATATAAATACAAATATTAATATGACGTTTCTCTGGGTGTGTCCGTTTTAATGTGGGTTTGTTGTGATTTTTAATGACACACAAACGTCTGCCCTGCGTTACGAACACAGTTGCAGCTGCATTCGTGAGATTCAGTCCTTAAAATCATCACAATGTGCTGTATATAAAACATTTTTACCTTTTCTGTCCGGTTTGTTTTGCACTCGGATCCGCCATCTTCACATGCTCGATGACGTCACCGCTCGATTGAGCCGCCTGTCAGCGATGAGGCATGTGAGCGATCGACAATGTCTGTTCAGTGCCGCTCCCTAAACGCGGAGCAGAGGAGTTCAAATGATCCAGAGTGGAATCAGATCAGCAGTTCACTGAATCGACGTTGACAGAGTCAAATCAGAGCCAGTCAGTGAAGCGGCGACAAACACACACACACACACACACACACACACACACACACACACACACACACACACACACACAACATGATCCAAACGATTCCTTCAGCAAACGCACAGTCATATACCACAAAACACAGGCTGTCAATCATCCGTGATTATTCATAACGAGTGCTTTATTAAATGAAGAGGATGCAGCAGAGACACAGCCTGCGTCCCAATGCGCATACAATCCACCCTATCTGCCCTAAATAGTATTGAAAATTACTACCATCACATTTGGAATTTAGGATTGAAAGTATGCACATTGGGATGCAGGCACAGTCTGTCCGATCCTTATTACAGTTTTTTCTAAAATGCTAAAACACATTTTTTGAAACCATCACTCATTTTCTCAAAACCTTAAACACAAATCCAAATGCTTAAACTAGATTCACTGAATATACCAAAAGAAAAGTAAAAGTACACACACATACGTATATATATATATATATATATATATATATGATGACAGCTGTGTTGCAGTTGTGCTTAACTTTTGCTTTCTTGTGTTTAGAGTTTTGCTTCACAAGTTCATCACAGAGCAAATTGTGTCTTAGTGAGTGAGAATGTGTTTGGAGTTTTGCAAAAAATAATGCATGAGATCTGCAAACAGTGTCTAAACTGCCTAAACTTGTTTAAGGTTTTGAAGAAAGAGTGATTTATTTGCCAGATTGGTTTAGGCTATTGAGAATTTGGTTTAGAGAATGGGGTTTAGTGTTTTAGCAAATGTGAAAAACTGTAAGCCTATTATAACAGTTCATTTTCACAATGCCCCTTATTTCATGAGCTTCACGTGCTGGAATCTGATAGAAAGTCAGAAGCAGTGTCCTCACTATCAGAGACACACTGATTGATTTCATCGCATTATTATTTCATCATAAAACGGTGTGTTCTAAAACACTAAACCTCATTCTCTGAACCAAATTCTTAATAGCCTAAACCAATTTGTCAAATAAATCACTCTTTCTGAAAAACCTTAAACAAGTTCACGCAGTTTAGTCACTGTTTGCAGATCTTGTGATGCAAAACCCTAAACACAAGAAAGCAAAAGTTAAGCACAACTGCAACACGGCTGTCATCGTGTACACTCAATAATTTAAAATAATTCACACTTGTTTCTAAATATTTAGTTATACAAAATATAAGCCAGTTCAGAGTGCACAGAAGGCACAGGTGCATTCGTCAGTCAGAGAGATGCAGAAGAGTGCAAATATGAGGTGGTGGATCAAGAGGATGAGGAAGAGCAAAACCAAGAATAGTCTTTTCAGATGAAATTAGAACCACTGTGATAGACTATGTTCTTGTGCGTGGAATGACAGAGGTAGAACAAAGAGTTCAGCCAAATTTGAACAGAATGTCTGTGGCCACCATAATTAGTTGGAAAGTTCAAAAGAAGAATGGAAGAGAACTATTTTTGTTTTTGTTTTTTTTTTACACTGTGTGTGTGTGTGTATGTGTACACTTGTACAGCTATTTTTGTGAGAGAGATTTTGCTATCTTTGTGATCTTTGTGACTCCTTTTGAGTATGTTTTTCTTTTTTTATAGAAAAATTATTACTACATACAGTAATTTATTATTATTATTATTATTATTGTAACTACATGCACTGGACTCTGTGTTCTACATTTTCTGATGTAGTGTCTAATGAATGATCTGTAGTGTGTATAGTATTGACTAATATGTGTATAATTTGAAAGCTTTGTTTGATTTTGAGTACAGGTGAAATGGTTTTGAAGCGATTGTTTGATTTTTCCAGAAGAGTGAGGGGTTCTGTGAATGTAGTTTGAACATTTGGATTTGTGTTTAAGTTTTTGAAAAAAATGAGTGACAGTTTCAAAAAGTTTGGTTTAGCATTTCAGAAAAACTGTACAAAATAACATTGTGAGGAGCTCACCTGCTGGACAACATCAGAATGACACTCACATCCATTAGATTGAGTCGATTTACAGTTTTGTTTTTTTTTTTTCTCTTGATTGCTAACACACAATTCATAAAACAATTTACCATTCAAACTTCCAAAGTCAAACATTTTAGTCAAAAACACATTCTCTTTTGTCAGACTCAAACTTTGGGCTCAGATGACACACAAACCTGACAAATACACATACTATTTTCCTGCCTAGAGAACACTAGGGAAATCAGTTCTAAACATTGTTACAAAAACCTCCTTATGTGAATCAGGAATCCTTTTGCTGGTCAATGTCTCTTACAGTATACAGCATAAATAGAGGGGTGAATATACAGTAAAATTCAGCAATAAACTTTAAGAAAAGTTTACTTTCATTACACTACTGTAAAGTGATCTTACAGTAGACGAAAAGTTCAAAGACCAAACAACAGAATATACAGTAAACACACATTGAAATATGCAGCCAGTTACTGTACAGCAATAAATTACTAACTAAATAAATAAACTCAACAATCCTAATTATTTGTTATACTATAGTGGTTTCTCAATCTTTTGACAAAAGACTTTCTCTGCCTCCCCTAGACAGTCGACTCCCAGTTCTGCACAAATACAGTACATATAAGAAATATTTGGCTACAAATCAATTCAACAGTTACGGGTTTGAGGGTGTGTGCTACAGTATTTACAGTACAAAGAATAGTGGAAATTCTCTCATCTGAAGCACTGCTGCTATGTACTGTAATTGTAATGTGTAAGTAGTGTAAAAGCCCTGTAGATGAGCCTGCAGGCCAGCTTTCCTTATGGTCATCTCATACACAAGAACATGGTCAACTATAGTGCTTTGTATTTCATCAGGAACAAATGACCTTTGACCGTGTGCCCTTCATTTTTCTTTTCTCCTACTCTTCCTCTTTGTCTCTCACTACCAGGATTCATTTTTCAAAACACATAATCACTTGTATTCTTGTTCACATCATCATGGGATTCTGACTGGTGTGTCATCAGTTTTGCTACTGAATGGATAACATGGATAAATGTGTGCTATTTGTGTTCACTTTGTGATTGTTGAGGTAATTATATTGTGAGTTTGTGTTTTCTAAATGAGAACATGGTTAAACCTGTGCAAAATGATGTTGTTCTTGTGTAGAGTTTTGCAGAAACACTGAGCAAATTGAAACGTGTGAAAGCAGGTGAAATGTGTTAAATGTTTTGAGAAACATGTCTTTGTTTCGAGAACTGAATTAATGGTTTGGAAAATTGGGCCAAATGAATGGGTTATAGTGTGTTAGCAATCGAGAAAAACTGTAATTCAAGACATGCTGGATCTAAAGAAAAACTTAACATTTGTAATTGTTTGCAACTGCTTTATATGAACTGAGCTGTCTTTTTATTTACAGCTGCTTTATTGCAGAATTTGGATTTGTCTCATATTTTTCTTTTTCTTCCATGTTTAATAATGTGAAGCTGCTTTGAAACAATCTCTGTTGTATAGCGGGTAAATAAATAAACATGTAGATTTAGGGTTTAATTGTCACGAAAAATAATTGACATAATGCAACAATTTTGGTTACTACAGAACACACAAAGCCAAAGCGTGTACATTTAATATCCAGAGAGAGAGAGAGAGAGAGAGAGAGAGAGAGAGAGAGAGAGAGAGATAGAGTCCTGCTGAGTCAGATAAAAGTGAAAGCAGCAGCAGCAGGACTGACAGAGGCTCTGGAGACCATGAGTGTGTTTCATTCTGTTTCAGTCAGAGCAAAGCTGCACTGCAGGGTCACAGTTCAAAGGTTAAACGTCGGTCAGAAGAGCCGGTCTGATGCAGATGGACAGACAAAGTCATCTCTGGAGGAATGTAAGTCATGCCTTTAACTCACACTGGGACATAACAGTAATTATTTACATCATTATTTTAATGCTGCTTGACATGAATAATGCTCAATACAGGAAGTGTATAAAACTAGATTTCTGCTGTAAATGAATAGAACATTTTGATGATTGAATTCTCACTATCATGTGACCGGATGGAGGCGGTCGCTCTGCCGGCAGTGTCGCGAGTGGCGGTTTGCGGGGGTACCCATGGCAATGAGCTCTCAGGCGTCTACCTGGTGAGAGAGGCTGAAGAGGAGGGAGGACGGAACAGAGCCGGTTTCCGTGGTAGCGGTGATGTCGAACCCACGTGCCGTGCAGCTGTGCGTCCGTTACATAGAAACAGACCTGAACCGCTGCTTCACGCGAGCGGCGCTCAGGTGAGACGTGCCGAAGACACGCCCCCATCTGTCAGGGTTAGACAAACAGATCGCCCCGCCCCAAACTCACACAGTTGCTGTGTTGAGCTGATTGACAGCTAGCAGACACAGTGGGTTTTTCTCAGCTCTCAGTTTATCTCTCTGTGCCGTTATACATGACACAGTGTGTAATCAAATATTGGACGGATTAAATACACACAGCACGCCTGTGGTTCAACTCGACACGAGTAACTGAGCTACAGTAGTATTATATAGGTCTCTTAGAGGCTTATCTTACTTTGTATTTTTGTCTTGTTTCTAGTCAAAATATGTAAAATAAATAAAGATGCATTTTCTAGATAAGCAAAATGTCATAAGATATAAAGCGTTGAGGAAAATACTAAATTAAGTGCATTTTGCTTAAAATAAGTCAAATTATCTGCCAGCGGTTAAGTAAAATACTCTTGTTTTAAGAATATTTTACTCACCACACTGGCAGATAAATAGTTTTTAAGCAAAATGCACTTAATTTACAGGGTCTTTTTCTTCCCTGGAACAGATTAAATATCTTATGTATTTTTTTTTTTTTTTTGTTTTTTATGGTGGGGCTGTCCTGCCTTTGTAACATTACATGGAGGTCAGGGACAGTGTCATTGGACCGGAGGGTGTGTTCCAACTATAGGGGATCACACTCTTTAGCCTCCCCGGAAAAGTCTATGCCGAAGTACTGGAGAGGAGAATCTGGCCGATAGTAGAACTTTGGATTCAGGAGGAACAATGCGGGTTTCGTCCGGGCCGTGGAACACTGGACCAGCTCTATACCCTCACTAGGGTGCTTGAAGGTTTGTGAGAGTTCTGTTAAGGGCTGTCCAGTCTTTGTATGACCGGAGCAGGAGCTTGGTTCGCATTGCCGGCAGTAAGTCAGAATGTTCCCGGTGCATGTTGGACTCCCTTTGTTCTCTCGCCCTTTGTCAATGGTTCTGTTTGTCATTTTTATGGACAGAATTTCTAGGCACAGCCAGGGGCCAGAGGACCACATGATTTCATCTCTGCTATTTGCAAATTATGTTGTCCTGTTGGCTTCATCGGGCCTGGTCCTTCAGCGTGCACTGGGACGGTTTGCAGTTGAGTGTAAAGGGACAGAGATGAAAATCAGCACCTCCAAGTCCGAAGCCATGGTGCTTGCCTGGAAAAGGGTGGCTTGGTGGCTCCAGGTTGGAGGAGAGTTTTTGCCCCAGGTGTCGGAGTTTAAGTATTTTGTAGGGATGGAACGTAAGATTGACTGATGGATTGGTGCAGCAGCAGCAGCAATGCAGTCGATGTACCAGTCTGTTGTGGTGAAGAAGGAGCTGAGCCTAAAAGCGAAGCTCTCGATCTACCGGTCAGTCTACGTTCCTACTCTCATCTATGGTCATGAGCTTTGGGTCATGACCGAAAGGACAAGATCTCGGATACAAGCGGCCGAAATGAGCTTCCTTCACAGGGTGGCAGGGCACGTCCTTAGATATAGGGTGAGGAGCTCTGTCACACAGCATCGAGAGGAACCAGTTAAGGTGGCTCGGACAGCTGTTCCGGAAGCCTCCTGAACGTGTACCTGGTGAGGTATTCTGGGCATGTCCCACCGGAAGGAGGCTCCGGAGAAGCCCCAGGACATGCTGGAGGGACTATGTCTCTCAGCTTGCCTGGCAACACCTTGGAATTCTCCTGGAGGAGCTGGAGGAAGTGTCTGGGGAGAGGGAAGTCTGAAATTCCTTCCTGAGACTGCTGCCCCCACAACCCAGCTAAGCAGTTGAGGATGGATGGATGGCATCTTGCTTATCTAATAAATACATCTTAACTTAAGATTTTTTTTTTAGATATTTTTACTAGAAACAAGACAAAAATTCTAAGTAAGATAAGTCTCTTTTTTTTTTTTTTTGCAGTGTAAGATCAGATTTACCCACCCACATCCAAATCTTAAGCACTAGCTGACTCTCGGCCAACTTCATCCCACTATGTTTTGCTGTGTGTGTTCACTCAGAATCATTAGTTGTTGTTTTGTTTTTTTGTTTGTTTGTTTGTTTTTTTTTTATTTTAAAGGTCCTTTCATCTGCTATCAGCAGGGTTAGGAAGGTTACTTTTAAATATATATTCTAGTACAGATTATGAAATACATGCTTTAAAAGTATTGTGTAATGTATTTTGTTAGATTACTTAATTTTAGTAACTCATCTAAATACTTTGGAATACTCAAGGCAAAGGGCATATAAACTTAGATGTAAAATTGTTGGCATGAAGCTTTTAAGTTGCTGAACTATTCTACTGATAAAATCGTCAAAGCAGCGCTAACAACACATTTTCTGTTATTTCTTGAAAATAATTCGCCATTTTCAGTGTCGTTGTGAGTTTTGGTTCTTTTGCTGTTGTAAGATGTAAGAATCCTTGAAATAACTGAAATCATTTGGTGAAGTGATATGGACATGTAATGCGGTCAAGACCTGCCTGTAACTACTTTAGCTGTGTGTTTCCCTGAAAATAATAGGTGCGTTCGACTTGAAGCAGCATTGCGGAGACCGATCGTTGTATGACATCAAAGTACCGTGAGAGCTATTAGGCTTGTTCAACTTCATGCAGCGCCGCAAAGATCGGCTGCCGCTTGACGAAAGCATTGCATTCCGGTTAGAAAATTTGGTTTTGCAGCCACCTTACGATTGTCACGAATCTGGTCGATGTTCCGCGGTCCGCACACCACCAGAGGTCACTCTCACCTTATCTCACACTGACTGTTGCTTTACACCCTGGACTACATCTCCCAGTATCCTTCACGCTGATTGCGTCATCGTATGTGACCAATCAGCGTCACTATAAAAGCCCTGGTCTTTCCCCATGCAAGTCACGGATTGTTATTGTTTGTATTTCCATTGTTAGCGTTTCCTAGTTTCCTAGTTTCCTCGTTCCTCGTTCCTAGTTCCTAGTGTTTTTTTGATTCCCTCGCCTGGCTCCCCGTTCTCGACCGTTCGCCGCCTGCCTTTTAGATTCCTTCTCGTTTATTGGATTATTCTCTACGTTTTGCCTGTGTTATTCCCGTTTGCTCCTGTTGGACTCTGCCTGTACGACCATGTTTTTGTCTCGCCCCTTTAATAAAAGCTCGCAGATGGATCCGCTCGCCTCTCGCCTCTCATTCCGTGTAACAGAACAATCCGTCACAACAGGATCCAGCAGCTTTCACCCCAGACATTCGTTTAACATGGACACTGACAGAATTCTTTCCAGGATCAAGCAAGAACCACGCACACTTGAGCAGTATACCCGTGAGTTTCTGGCTATAGCAAATTATTCCACCCTCCCGGACTGCATAATTATAGAGATTTTCTGCGATGGCGTAAATCAGCCTTTAAGGGCGAGGCTGAGACGCGAGGGTCCACGTTCATCACTCGCGGAATTTTTGGACTTTGCTCTGTTGTGTGTGGGCTCTCCGTTTACCGTGGGTGTCGCGGAGGAGGATCACGACGCCACAAACAAGTTTTCCGCCTGGATCGCTCGTGAAATGGCGGCCGTGTTGGAGCACGCTCGAGTAATGGCGGCGACAGTGGTGCCCGTTCACAAAATGGCGGCCGCGCCGGAGCGCGTTCATACCCTGGCGACAACAGAGCCCGTGCACAAGATGGCGGCGACGGCGGAGCCCGTTCACAAAATGGCGGCGAAAACGGAGCTTCGTCACGTCAAAGCTGCTATACCAGAGCCATACAGGGTTACAGCTGCATTTCCTGAGTCAAGTCAAGTTTCCAAGTCCAGTCAAGTTGCAGCTGTGTTTCCTGAGTCAAGTCAAGTTTCCAAGCCAAGTCAAGCTACAACTGCTGTTCCGGTGCCAAGTCAAGCTACGGCTACTGTTCCAGTGTCAAGTCAAGCTACGGTCCTCGTTCCTGTGTCAAGTCAGGTTAAAGCTGTGTTCCCTGTGTCAAGTCAAATTACAGCTGTCGCCCCTGTCGCAAGTCAAGTTACAGCCATCTTTCCTGAGCCACTGCACAAGATGGCCGCCGTCTCCAAGCCACTCCACAATATGGCCGCCATTCCAGAACCTGTGGTCAGCACCCGAAGGCCACCTGTGGTCATGATGGCCCACGTGCTGGACACAGCCCTAATGACAGTATGGGCAGCTAGAATGGCGCTCCTTCACACCGCGGCGGCTACCCCTGGGTCAAGTCAGGCTTCCGAGTCAAGTCAAGACACAGAGTCAAGTTAAGACACAGCTGCTGTTCTCCACGAGTCAAGCCAAGTCACACCTGTTCTCCACGAGTCAAGTCACATTACAGCGGCTCTTCATACTAGGTCAAGTCAAGTTACAGCCGTTTCTCCTGAGCCAGGTCAAGCTACGACTGTTGTTCCAGAGTCAGGTCAAGCCAAAGCTGTAGCTTCCAAGTCCAGTCAAGCTTCCAAATCCAGTCAAGCTTCCAAGTCCAGCCAAGCTTCCAAGTCCAGCAACGTCAAGGCGGTCGTTCCTGCGTCAAGCAACGTCAAGGCGGTCGTTCCTGCGTCAAGCAACCTCAAGGCGGTCGTTCCTGCGTCAAGCAACGTCAAGGCAGTCGTTCCTGAGTCAAGCAAGGTAACAGCCGTGGTTCCTGAGTCAAGTAAAGTCAATGATCTCCATGAGCCAAGTCAAGTCACCGCTGATCTCCATGAGTCAAAGCAGTTCACTACTGATCTTCACAAATCAAGTCAAGTCACAGCCAATCTCCACGAACCAAGTCAAACCACAGCTGATCTTCATGAGCCAGATGAAGTTATTGCTGCTGCTCCAGAGCCAAGTCACGTCTCGTTTGACCTTCCAGAGCCCCGTCACGTCTCGTCTATCTGTCCAGAGCCTCACCATGTCTTGTCTGACGGCCCAGAGTCCAGTCATGTCCCGCCTGACAGCCCAGAGTCCAGTCATGTCCCGCCTGACGGCCCAGAGTCCAGTCACGTCCCACCTGATGTGGTTCTGCCACGCTCTGCCCGGGACGCAAGGCTCAGAGCCCCATCACACCTCGCCAGACCGCTTCTAGAGCCGGGTGCCGCCGCCTCACAGACCGCCCCAGAGCCGTGTCACTGCCTGGACCGCCTCAGAGTCAAGTCACGCCTCGCCTGGGACCGCCCCAGAGTCAAGTCACGCCTCGCCTGACTGCCCAGAGTCGCCACGCCTCTGCCTGACCCAGCCAGCCACGCCTCTGCCTGACCCTCCCAGAGTCAACCACATCATGTCGGCCAGTGTGATGCATGTATCACCATTCTCAGTATGTGGGCTGCATACACTACACCAAGGTCACGCCTGTTCACAAGTCCACGCCGGAGGTCACGCCTGTTCACAGGTCCCCTGAGAGGCCACGCCTGTTTACGAACCGCCCTGAGATCACGCCAGATCTCAGCCTGCTCCCAGAGTCTCCGCCTGGTCTCAAGCCTGCTCCAGAGCCCCCGTCCGGTCTCAAGTCTGCTCCAGAGGTCCCGTCTGGTCTCAAATCTGCTCCAGAGGTCCCGTCTGGTCTCAAGTCTGCTCCAGAGGTCCCGTCTGGTCTCAGGTCTGCTCCAGAGGTCCCGTCTGGTTTCAAGTCTGCTCCAGAGGCCCCGTCTGACCACGAGTCAGCTCCAGAGGCCTTCCCTGACGGAGAAGCCACGCCAATGCCTCCAGAGGTGTCAGCTTCGGCTGTAGATCCTCCTAGGGAGGCGGCGTTATCCTTTGGTCTCTCTGCTTCTCCCCTTATTCTGTCTGCCTCCTCTGTCCCTGTTCTCCCCAGGTCCCAGTCCATTATGCTCCTGCTCTGCCCTGGAGGGTTCCTGTCCCTCCTGCTCTTCTGTTTGTCTCCTCTATCTCTGCTCTCCCCAGGTCCCAGCCCATGACGCAGGTCCCTGCTCTGCCCTGGAGGGCCCCGGCGCCTCCTGCTCTGCCTCCTGTTCCGCCCTGGAGGGCTCCTGCGCCTCCTGCTCCCTGCGCTCCGCCCACTCTGGAGGGCCTCCCGCTTCTGCTCCGCCTCCTGCTCCGCCCTGGAGGGCTCCTGCGCCTCCTGCTCCGCCCTGGAGGGCTCCTGCTCCGCCTCTGCCCTGCAGGGCTCCTGCGCCTCCTGCTCTGCCTCCGGCTCCGCCCTGGAGGGCTCCGGCGCCTCCTGCTCCGCCCTGGAGGGCTCCTGCGCCTCCTGCTCCGCCTCTGGCTCTGCCCTGGAGGGTACCTGCTCTGTCGGTCCTGCCTCAATCACCGGGCCCTCCACATGGACCTGGCCCTCCAGCCCTCGCCCTGTCTCGCTCCCGCCCCACCGCTCCCCTGGACTGTTGTTCCCTTCGAGCGTCTGGAAGCCATTCCTTGGGGGGGGGGCTATGTCACGAATCTGGTCGATGTTCGGCGGTCCGCTCACCACCAGAGGTCACTCTCACCTTATCTCACACTGACTGTTGCTTTACACCCCGGACTACATCTCCCAGTATCCTTCACGCTGATTGCGTCATCGTATGTGACCAATCAGCGTCACTATAAAAGCCCCGGTCTTTCCCCATTCAAGTCACGGATTGTTATTGTTTGTATTTCCATTGTTAGCGTTTCCTAGTTTCCTCGTTCCTCGTTCCTAGTGTTTTTTTGATTCCCTCGCCTGGCTCCCCGTTCTCGACCGTTCACCGCCTGCCTTTTGGATTCCTTCTCGTTTATTGGATTATTCTCTACGTTTTGCCTGTGTTATTCCCGTTTGCTCCTGTTGGACTCTGCCTGTACGACCATGTTTTTGTCTCGCCCCTTTAATAAAAGCTCGCAGATGGATCCGCTCGCCTCTCATTCCGTGTAACAACGATCACATGTGCCATTAAAGTACAGCGAGAGCAAAACGAGACCAGCCGTGTAGGTCAGGGGCTGCAGTTGCTCAAAATCAGCTGCGAAAGCCTTGATGATGACGCACTTTATACTATTTGGTCAGATTCTGTGATGACAAGGATGATGTGTTGCAGTTTTCCTGCAAGTTCCTGCAAGCCAATCGTGAAATCGAATATCCGATATCCAAACAAAACGCACAAAACATTAACAAAAATTAAGGTTAGACTATCTAGTAAATATATATTCTTCGGAAGTTTGGAAAAACTTTTTGTGTGGTCTGCCAGGACTGACATTGGTCTGCAACTGGCAGATCTCGCCAGCTGGTGGCAAGCTAGTGTAATTCATCTCGAACAAGCCTAGGCTTTTGAATCGCTCTCACGGTATTTTGATGTCATACACCGATCAGTCTGAACACACCTAATTTCACAACTTTAATTCTAATAATTAAAGGGCCTGTCGTCAATTATTCTGTACATGTGTAACTAAAATTTTGATTGTCACATTTTAACCATGATCAAACTGACTGACTCAATCAAAGCTTATGTTTTAAGATCAAAACAGAGAGAGAAAGTGAAACAATAAAAGAGACTCTGATTGTCCATGTGCACTTGCAAAAGAAAGCGAAACAAATAAAGAGATAAAGCCGCCGCTGATATTCCCTGATTTTATTTTAATTTTACTTTAAGCTATTTTATTGCTTATGAACGATTGAACCCTCCTCTGTGGACAGTGTTTTAGATGTAGCGAGAAGACAATAAGTGTCATAGATTTAATATAAAAAAGAAAAAAGTTTCTCTCATTTTTTAAATACGTTATTGCAGGAGATATGATCACATGATCGACAGATCTAGAGTAAACACGCTCTGAGTCTTGACACTCACGCAAGTGGAAGAAAACAGACAGTGATCTCCAGATCAAATTCATAGAAATAATATTCTGTATAAAGAACATGTGAGAATAAATCTGTTCTCAGATACCAGTGATAACAATAACTCAGCATCCATATCCTTCTCTCTCAGTATGTTCTTCTTCTGTGTTTGTTTACACTGGTTTTGGAAACAGCGCCACCACTCTCACTCTTTTGTGCAACAGCAAGCATGCGATCTAAGCTCAGATCTAATTGGACTGCCTATTTCATCTTGGAGCGACAGGGGGAAAATCTGGGCCTTAAATGTGCGGTTTCTCTTGAGCTATGACAGAACAGAGTGCTGGTAGTTTATGAGAGCCACCAGTATACAAAAATTATTCATTGCATAACAGCACTGTCAGAAACAGGCAGGTTAGTAAATAAATAAAAATGCACCTTAAACAACCGCAGTGTTTGATTCAATTGCTCTATCACATCATAAGCAAGATTAATTTATATTGTGTTTCTACTACTCTACAGTGTTTGACTGTTCCTGCTGCTGCTGCATCACTGCAGTTTTAAATCCACTGTAATTGCAGACTTGTGGCCAATAATCTGACTTGCATTTTGTCTGTCTGTCAGCGCACCCATCTCTGAGGCCTCGCCGTATGAGATGATCCGCTCTCAGGAGCTGAACGCTCTTCTGGGCCCTAAAGGAAGCACGCAGGCGGTCGACCTGCTGTGTGACCTCCACAACACCACTGCAAACATGGGGCTGTGTCTCATCACGTACTCAGACCGCGACTGGATATGCCTGCACATCTGCAAACACCTGCAGGCATGAATGAGCACTAGCTGATCTGGAATACATGTGCATTCCCATGCACGGTTGATATAGTTCATGGTAAAACATATTTATGTCCAACTTCTGTCAGTATTTGTGTGTTTTCAGAGAGAAATGGCCTCCACTCCTGTCAGATACGTTCACTTTGATATTCCTCTTAATGAAGCCTATTCTCTGGATTCAGTGGGGAAACACGGATTTGGTGAGACAGTTTATCTAAAAGAGTTCATCATTCACTCATTCATTCATTCTCCAAACAATGCTAACTGACTAGTTTATCAAAATCGGTCTGACAATCACATATACTGACAGAAATGAATCCTACTCCTCTCTGCAGATCCAGTTATTTTTAAGGAAAATGTTCAGCAGTATTAATTTAGACGACCTGTTAAACATTTTGATTCTGCAGTGAAATGCTGATTCAGACACTTATTGTACAGTTATGCGGCTAATTTATGGATGGGCTAAAATGCTTGACTGCGCTGAGCTTCTCTATTAATCAGATTCATTAAACAGACACTAAACATTCAACAGCATTTATTCTATGACTAACATTCTTGAATTGTAGGATATTAAAGCAGTGGCGGCTGCAGCTTTTATGCCGCCCTCTGATCATCACCAACCACAGCAAGATTGGCTCATACATCATCTACACATAAATCCATCACTGTGTGAAATTCACGCTTATGTGTGTTTTTGTTGTTGTTACTTCTCAGTTTTTTTTGTATTTCTTCTTAAATTAATGTTTCCCATGGATACATTTGTATCCATTTGGATTGCATCTGTAAAATGAATAAATGTAAATGTACTGCAAGTTAGCTTGATGTAGACGCTTTTCTGCCCTCAGCGATGGAGATTGGGCCACAGCCTCATGGCGTCGTCAGGTCTGCGATATTCAGCGCCATGCAGGAGGGAGTTCAGCTAATGCTGGACTGGATCTGTCAGTTCAACTCAGGTATGTTTTCTACAATTACAAACCCCTGCAGGAATCTGTTTGCTGTATGTATTTCCATGGCTTGCATGCGTCTCTGTGTCCAGGGACACTGTTTGAAGGAGGATCGGTTGATGTGTACACAATGGTGAAGAATATCGACTATCCACGAGACCCCGAAACACACACGATCACGGCTGCGGTTCATCCCGACCTACAGGTACAGAAATATGACGCTCTGTCTTTGAGGAAACTCTCCTGACGACACCTCTATGTTCTCAGAGAGAGCAATCGCAGAGAAAACATCCTCCCTCTTTTCATTTTCCTCTCGCAGGATAGAGATTTCTGTCTTCTTCATCCTGGAGACCCGATGTTCCTGTCTTTCTCAGGGGAAGCGCTGCGCTACAAAGGGAAAGAAGCGCTCTATCCATTCTTTATAAACGAGGGTGCGTACTACGAGAAGGGTGTCGCTCTTTCCCTTGCCAGGAAGAGAAGAGTGGAGATTCCTTCTATCCGCTCAGAGACACTGAGATGAAAAAAGAAAAGCTTGAACAAAGGAGAGGAGCTTGAATATGAGCTCAAGATGAGTTTATTACTGATTATTACTTTTGTCATGGTAACACTGGATGTTTGGAAAAAAAAAAGTTCCACAGTACACTGCACCTGACACGACCTTCCATTTCCAGTAGGATGAATGAACCGGAAGCAACGTCAATACTGACACGTCATCACACATGTAGCTTGTTAGCAATTACCGAAAATAAATGTACTGTATATAAATAAATATATAAATATGAATTACATTAATAACTAATGTTTATAAATTAAAAAAGCAGCACACATTAGGATTACTGGCTGTTCATGCTACTTCACTAAAGCTAAAACACAAGAGAAGTAAAGCTGTTTGATGTTTCTAATACAGATGAAAATCCTTTGAATTTGAGAGAAAGTTGATCAGTGCTTCAACTATAAAACACACACGCTCTTCAGTTCTTGAATTTAAATGCTGTTGCTGGAGTTCAGATTGGATTCTGTCCACGTTCATTTATCAGTTACACACTGCCAGTTGTGCATAAAAACATGAGCAGCAGTCCCGTACACCTGCATCCAGGGTCCAAAACCAACACTCGCCATACTGTCTTGCACAAAAACGCATTTACTTTCCAGTTTACAGATAATGTTATTATGAATCACATTCATTCAAAATGTATAAGTAATAATTCCAAAAATAAATTCAAAAGATGATTATTAAATAAACTTCTGTATTAGAGAATCTGTCATGACTTGCTCGGTAGAGAATTCACCATCAGAGAAATAGTTATCCTATCGTCACAGGGACAAAACATCAATCCAAAAAGATGAAAAATACAGTTTATGGTGGGTAATTTTGTTTTCTCCTTTTAACCCCCACCATTGACAGGTGTTGCAAAGGGTGAATTTTGGACCCTCCCATCATGATTCTGCATTGACACACACACACACACACACACACACACACTTTCGGCTGTTTCTCCAGATGCAAGGGCTCATTATCTCTTGAGAGTGCATCTGACATTTTTAGAACATGATTGTTTTTCTGACTAGCAGGTTTCGCTCTTCGCCACACTGACCACATTTCTATACGATAGTCAGTGTCACTGCTCATTTAAGCAACTCTATACACAGTCATGCGATAGTAGCTCTGACCGTGGCTGCGAGCCGCCCACACCAGCAGTGCAGCGGCCATCATGTGCAGAGGAGACGCGATGAGCGCCAGATACAGCGACCAGCCCAAAGTGCCGTCCACATGATCGGGCAACATGGACACGCGGTGCAGCAGGTCCATTCCGGCCAGAAAACAGCACACTGTCGCCAGAGAACACAGGCCTGAAAGACACAAAAGATGATATACATGCAGGCCGTGATGAGACAACAGAAAAACTCCTCCACCGTCCAGATGAACTGACAAGCATCTCTGACCTGCGAGCAGATGCAGAAGGCCGATGAAGAGCGCCGGAGTCAGACTGCCACACAGACACGCACAGAACCCCAGCAAACCGCCAAGAACCACCAGGCCCAGAGAGACCAGTGGCAGGAGAAACTGACACCGCCACAGATCTGCAAAGAGTTTCAAACATTCGACTTTGTATAAAAACAACTAAAGGATGAATCACATATTGAAAACTAGATTAAAAAAAGGCTTGTCAAGACAAACTTTAAGTTGGCTTGGGAAAGCCGGACCACAAAGTCTGAAAAGTTTAAAAAGTCTAAGAAGCTTAAAAAGGTTTTTATGGCTGTCAGTGTCAAATAGTTTTAAGTTTAAAGTAGTTTTTAAGCTTAAATCTTGAACGTGTTGAAGGCAATACAGTCTGTCAGAGAGATAGCATGTTTCTAGTATGATTAGCACGTTGCTGGTTTGTTGCTAGAATGGTTATGTCATGATTAGCATGTTACTAAGATGTTGTTAGCATGTTTCTATCATGATTAGCAAGTTACCAGCATGTTTCTACCATGATTAGCACGTTGCTAGCATGTTTATAACATGAATAGCATGTTACTAGCATGTTGTTAGCATGATTTGCAAGTTACTATCATATTGCTAGCATGATTTTAGCATGATTAACATTTTTCTAGCATGATTAGCATGGTACTAGCATGTTGTTAGCATGTTTCCAGCATGATTAGCACATTACCAGCATGTTGTTAGCATGATTAGCAAGTTACCAACATGTTGCTAGCATGATTAACATGTTACTAGCATGTCGTTAACATTATTCTAGCATGATTAACATGCTACTAACATGTTTCTAGCATGATTAGGTAGTTTGGTAAAGTTAGTTTGAATGAGTTTGGCCGTTTCTCAATATGTGTTCTTGTCTGTACTTGTGTTCTTGTGGACTCATCACCAGTTGTTGCCCAAGTACTGTTCTAATTCAGAGTTCACATCTAGCCAAGTACAGTTCAAATTCCCGGATATGTTCTTGCTCCGCCCCTTTTATCAAGGATGCATCAAGAGGTGACTTGTGCGAACTTGAGGCAGCAATGTATCCCAGCATGCATTCCGCACCAACCAGCAAACGTTAATGGCGGAGGAGAAAACCCGCATAATTTTCAAAATATTACTGTTATTTTGTTTTTACTTATGTACTTGGTATTGAGAAGCAGCCTTTAAATGGATTAGAAACTGTACATAGAAGGGAAGTTTGAGTGAGTCTCAAGGGATTTTGGGAGTTTTGACAGTTGGAGTTTGAAAAGTCTTTACCAGAGTATTTTTAAACATGAGTATCTGTACTTCTACTTGAGTGAAGGATGTGTGTACTTTTGCCATTTGTGGTTTGGAGTTTGTTGAGTTAAAGCTTTAGGAGAAGTTAGAGTCAGAAATTTTAGTCTCAGAAAAATAATAATAAAAAGAACTGTTATTTTAAGTCAGATTTCAGTAGGTTGGCTTTCTCAAGCCAAATTAATTACACAACGGAATATAGATATGAGTGTGTGTGGATGAGGTAGATTTTGTGTAAATGTGAATTATGAAACAAACAGTTCAGACTCCAAATTTGAACTGCATGAGCTGCCACTGAAGCCAAAAAAGAGACTATAATAGCCAGCTCAGCATTATGATGTCTATCAACCAGCAGCAATATATTAATATATTAAGATATCATATCATATGATTGATTTTTCTGTAAAGCTGCTTTGAGAGAAGGTGTACTGTAAAAAAAAAAAAAATAAATAAATACAATAAAATAAAAAATACTTTACAAATAAAATTGATCTGAATACGGAAAATGCAACAGTGGTTAGAAGCAACCAGAAAATAAAATGTCAAATATGAAATCCATTAACTGTGTTAAAAAGACAATACATTTACTAGGTATGAGAGTACTAATAACATTTTATCTGTTCTTACATGGGGATTCTTTACCAAAAAAGCACTGTTTATTTCATTTCAATCTTTGTCTTATATTTGTTTTTTCCTGCTGCCTGTCATGTTATTACTGACTGTTTACTTGTCTTCAATAACTGCTTGAGAACATTTAGTGTGTTAAAAAGTGTGTGTTTGCTCACAGGTTCGTATCAGATCTTCTCCACTGTTGTGATTACCGGGCTCTTTATATTTTGGAGTGAACTGCTGTGAGAGAGTAAAACTCACACACTCCATCACCATCTTTGGATCTGAAAAACACAAACAACACAATGTGAATGTCCTAGAATATTCTTGTGGATAACATATAAACAAAAAGATGAGACAACAATCAAAACAGTCATTACGTGAATAAGAGAACATGTGCTTATAATGGTAATGATAATAACATTTACCGGGTTCTCTGTACCAGTGTGCGTCAGTGGGCGTCTGAACGCATCTCCACCAAAGTCCGAGCGTTCCGTTCATGCGGAACAGCGCGTCGCTAACGGTTTTCTCGTCAAACTCTCCTTCCAGAAACTCCTCTTGCAGAGCGCGCAGCTCCGTGGCGTTGGGCTCCGCGCGGACCGGCGGGCTTGTGTACCGGTACCAGTGCGGCGAGCCGATCGACACCGACAGATACACGGACGCCAGAACGCTTAAAACACCGGCGATGACAAGAGCTGTGGCGTGCCGGTTATCCACCATCATTCCTCAGTCTTTATGCGTCTCGCAAAAAACACAAACGCGTTTGTCTCGTTGTATTTTCGTGTCCTATTTTCCGCCCATCTGTTTCACACCATCTGTCAGCCCGAGAATAAACCTCAATGAACAATCGCTCACAGTCCAGAGTCTTCGTTTCAGTATCAACGTGGTAATCAGAGTTGATGTGTTTATATGCTAAAGGTGAACATATATGTGATATTTACAAGCAGATATGTTGATAAATCCATGCGTGTTCCTCTAAGACTTAGAGCCGACAGCACGGGTTCATGGGTAATGTAGTTCACCACAAGAAACGTTATTTTCCTAATCTACGAGTACGCGCCGATGCAGTAAAGAATGTAGTAACACTGTTTGGGTAGATTTTATCCTATATATCTGAGTAGAGAATACCTAAATTTAACAGCTATGACAAACAAAAACAAACAAACACTCTCTCACATTCGGCTTGCTCCTTTTATCAGCAGTCGCCACAGCAGAGTGATCTGCACAGCCGGCACATGTTTTACACAATAATAATAATAATAATAATAATAATAATAATAATAATAATAATAATAATAATAATAACGTCTACCTAATATTTTCCAATGCACTACACAACTAATTACCTATAAAAATTAAGTAATATTAACTCCTTTTTAGTAGCCAACTGTTACTAAATATACAATATTATTTATTCAGGAAATTCTGAACTTCAATAAAAATGGCCAGACATTGGATATTGCATCAATTACTTTTTATTGAGCAAATAACAAACATTTATTCTTTAAACATTTAAAATGTACATACCCAAGGGAAAAAGTGCACTTCCATAATGTGCTTAAAGTGCATTATTTTCATGCACTAATTTTGTACTTAATATACTATATATATATATATATATATATATATATATAGTTCTTTACTTCTTACAAGAATATGAGCTGAGCTGTGTTTTTTTTTTTTATCTCTGAATTAAAAAAAAAACAGATTTAATTACCATTTGTAGTACACTTAAATGTACTGGTGTATGAAAGGTGGGTTCAAGTGTACTACAAATGGTAACTAAATACATTTTTTTAAATACAGAGATAGTATGTTACGTGCACATTTTAGTTTATCTTCATGGTGTCCCAAAATAGCACAGTTGAGTACACTTAGATAATCTACAGTTTATCTTAAGAAGTACTAAATAATTATTGTTAGTATATTAAATACAAATTAGTGTGTGAAAAAGAGCACTTTAAGTACATTAAGGAAGTACACTTTCTTCACCTGCAAAGAACCCTCTTACAACGACTTGAAGTGAAATACAACTTCATACGCTCATGTTACATAAAACCTCTCAAACACTTCAGATTAAAACATAAACCATTGTCTTCATACATGTCAGAATATGCACTAAAAACAACATTCTTAAATGCTGTCTTACATTTTGTCAATTTAAACAATAAGAAACTATGATTTGATTTAATTTCTGACTATATGGTTGCAACACTAGTAATGAAAGGCTCAACCTCCTGTTAGAAAGAAAAAAAAATAAAGAAGTGTATCGTTTATTTATTTATTTATTTATTTATTTATGTTAGTTTAAGCATATTAAAATGTTCCAATAAAGTTGTTTTCTTGGTGATTCTACATTGCTAGCATGATGGCATTCTAAAATTCTGTCAATGTGTTAAAATTCTGTCAAAGGGTTAGTTCACCTGAAAATAAACATTGTCATCGCTTACTCACCATCATGTTGTTTCAAAAATGGGAAGACTTTTGTTCATCTTCAAAACTCAAATTAAAATATTGAAATTCTCATGCATCAAGTATGCAAGTTGTAATGCCAGGCCAGCACAGGGAGTCCTCACCTGAGTACTGACTGTGTTCCACTCCCTCTGCTTCTCCATTCACTTCCTGTTTGGTGGCCTTATAAGCCAGAGACTGAGCACATGGTCCTTGTGAAGTATTGCCAGGTTACCTGCCTTACTGAGCGTTTCTCTTGTTATATTTGGTCTGCCTTTTTGTGTATTATTTTCTGCCTGTTTTCCTGACTACTGTTTATCTGGATTATCTCTCTTGTTTTGACTGCCTGATTGGACTGATGATTGTGTTTGGACCCTCTGCCTGCCTACTCACCCTCGTCTTTTGGATTACCCCTGTGTATGGTGACAGATTGGACTATTACTCTGGTTTTGACCCTTTGCCTGTCTTAACATTTCTGTCTGCTAAAACTCTCAACAATAAACTTCTGCAAATGGATTCTAATTCAGCCTCAGCGCCATCCTTACACAAGTATGGTTGAGCTTTTCATTCATTTTTTATTTCTCCCCCTTTATTCAAATACATTTAAACATCACTGCACAATAAAAAAACATCATTATCAACAACAACAACATACAATTGTCACGGATACACCAGGCTCTTCCACCAATCAGCGATCTCAATCATTGTGTTGTGACAACAGCTGAATGAGGAAGAATCTATGTGAAATAGTAATGTCCAACCAACTCAATTTATTCACTTCCCTGTAACTCATGGGCGTCAGAAGCAAAATAAATGTGGAAATGTTATATTTTTGACTCAAGCCAACTATTATCACTAATTTTTGCTTAACAAGAGACGTTTGAGTTTAACTAACTAAAGTCAGTTATGTTATATGGACTAACAAAATTTGTTTAGAAGTTGCATATTACATATTTGTCTATTCAAAGTAAACTAATCACTTTACAACAAAACATTCAATTCAAGCTTAATTAATCAAAATAAAATGCTTTCACTAACTTTACTTTTTACTAGTTAGGTTGAATTAATTCTAGTTTGTCAACAGGTTCCACACAAATTACTTCAGTAAACTCAACTCAACATTTGTTAGTTCCTTTATTCACCAACACAAGTAGTTATCAACAACACAACTGTTGATCAAATTCTGTTTTACAAAAGAAAAGAGTTTTTCCAACATCAAATTGAGTGGTGGTGGCATCTCCTCCCTCAGCATTAATGCTGTAGACGCCAAAGACAACTTGTTCAAGGTCTCTCTGGGGAGCACAGCCATCTGAATCCTTTCCACACACAAAAAAGGACAACAATGAAATCACCAGCCACATACAGGTGCATCTCAATAAATTAGAATGTTGTGGAAAAGTTCAGTAATTCAACTCAAATTGTAAAACTCATGTATTAAATGAATTCAGTGCACACAGACTGAAGTAGTTTAAGATTTTAGTTCTTTTAATTGTGTTAAAAGAATTTTAGTTCTTTTAAAAAGATGCACGAACAACCGAGAGAACCTCAGGCTTGAGAAGCTTGTTGAGCAAAATCGATTCAAGAATTTGGGTGAACTTCACAAGGAATGGACTGAAGCTGGGGTCAAGGCATCAAGAGCCACCACACACAGACGTGTCAAGGAATTTGGCTACTTGTTAAGCCACTCCTGAACCACAGACAACGTCAGAGGCGTCTTACCTGGGCTAAGGAGAAGAAGAAATGGACTGTTACCCAATGTTCCAAAGTCCTCTTTTCAGATGAGAGCAAGTTTTGTATTTCATTTGGAAACCAAGGTCCTAGAGTCTGGAGGAAGGGTGGAGAAGCTCATAGCACAAGTTGGTTGAAGTCCAGTTTTAAGTTTCTACAGTCTGTGATGATTTGGGGTGCAATGTCATCTGCTGGTGTTGGTCCACTGTGTTTTTTGAAAACCACAAAAACTAAAGTTTCAAACCAAGTATTAACCACTGTTAATTTGACAGCAGATTTTAGTTTTAGATGTTTAGTTTTAGTCGGATGGGTTCAACCTAGTGGTTGAACTTAGTATTGCAGTTTCAACGAAGAATGACTGTAGCATGGTTTTTCAAATTAGCAAGTATGTTAACCTAGTACGTTTCTTAAATATATCTGCAAAAATATTATTGTATTTTTATGCTTTAGTAGAGGGAAAAAAACAAATTACAACAACTTAAACGCTACAGTCAGATAAATGAAAGGGAAGTTACACACTTCAAGTATACATTTGGACAATATGTAATTCTATTTATTAAATGTGTAGAATAATTTCCAAAACATTACATATAGCATTAGAAATGTTGCGTTCAGGCGTTCATGACATAAAAAATAAACATACCAGTATAACTTTTAAAATGGAGTGAACACGGAGCAGTTTTTCCATGAGAGGGAATGGAAAACCCGGAGTGGATACCGAGCGGAGTAATTAACAGAACCCTTACAGTAGAGAAAAGAACGTGCTTTCAATCCACTCCAGGCTTTGATCACATCCCCCGTCAGCAGGCTGAATACGCCGCGTCTTTTCAAATTCGCTCCAGTTAACAGAAATCCATCGTAGCGACGGAGAACTTTAATCCATGAACTATCTCTTATTACTTTTCTTTTCACCCAAATATTTGGAAGTATGCAGTGGACCAACCTGCGCCATGTGGCTACGCTAGCATGTCTAAGACACTAGAACTCTGTAAAACTAAAGCAGGCCAAAAATAAAGAACATATCTCTTATTACAAATAAAAAAAGATAGATACTGGTGGAAAAATAAATATCCTCCTACCTTTACCCGCTGTTGAAAAGGCAAGTCGTCCCTCTGTCAAAACCCAATCCAAGAAAAACTTTGCAGGGGGTCACGCAGGTGTGCAGATTCAAATATCTTTGCGCGCGTGTCTTCTTCTTTGGGGTTTCATGGCAGTTAGCATCGCACTATACTGCCACCCTCTGGATGTAAATTTTTTTTACTTAACATAAATGGTTTGTGTTTAAACAACGCGTTAGGATTTTGTACAGTTAAGTTGAGACATAATTACGTGGACCTTAATAGAAAAAAACATTTCAAGTCAACAAACACAATTATATTAAGTAAACTTAATATAAATATAGTATGTAAAGTGCACAACCTCCCTTGTTCATTTTTTTGAGTGTAGCGTGACAACATTACAAAGGATGTCTACGTAAATATGTTTGCAGTGGCATAAGTGGTAAAGTAAATAACTAATCTTTTTTGGAATATTACCTAAACAGACCCAGTAAAGACAGCGCTGCAGTCAGGATCTTGAAATTCTTGATTGCTTTGAAATATGTTTAATGATTGCGCCTGATGCGCCCGCGCCCGCTCCGTCTACTCCTCCACCCCAGATGCAGCTTAATCTATTAGCGCATTCATCATGTGGAATGGATTTGAATGATGTGCTCTAAAAAGTGCGCCGAATTAGAGACGGTAAAACTGGGTCAAGTCAAGTCAAGTCACCTTTATTTATATACCGCCTTTAACGATACAGAATTGTGAAAAAGCAGCTGTACGGTATTAAATAGGAAATGGTACATCAACAATGCAAAAGGGCAACAATAAACACTCAATTTTCAGGTAAAGGTAGTTAATCAAATACAATAAAATAAAATACAATATCGTTTTAAGAGAAAGTGTACCCAACTAAGCAAGCCAGAGGCAACAGCGGCAAGGAACCAAAACTCCATTGGTGACAAATGGAGAAAAAAAAACCTTGGGAGAAACCAGGCTCAGTCGGGGGGGCAGTTCTCCTCTGGCCAGATGCAGAGGACTCATCTGGTTCCCGTGGTCTTTTGCCGTGGGCCATCTAGGTGACGAGGTCTTGACTGGGGATCCGTCTCTGGGGCTCATCTAGTCGATGTGGTCTCCGCTGACATTCAGGGCTGTAGAGGTCGTCTCTAGGTGCCGATCCACCGTCTGGGCTGGGTACGAACTGGATCTGGTGGTTAAGGTGACCTCGGAATAAGAAAGAAACAGACTAATATTAGCGTAGATGCCATTCTTCTGACGACGCACTGAGTACATTGGGTGTTATGGGAAGTATTCCCAGTTCGGGTTGACCTAATTAATGCAGCCTAACAATCCTTTAATGGATTTGAATTATAAGAACATGTTGATGTGTTATGTGTAAACCAGGTTAAAGAGATGGGTTTTTAATCTAGATTTAAACTGACAGAGTGTGTCTGCGTCCCGAACAGTGTTGGGTAGATTGTTCCAGAGTTTGGGCGCTAGATAAGAAAATGATCTGCCGCCCGCAGTTGATTTTGATATTCTAGGTATTATCAAATTGCCAGAGTTTTGAGAACGCAGCGGACGTGAGGGACTATAATGCGATTAGAGCTCACTCAGGTACTGAGGAGCTAAACCATTCAGGGTTTTATAAGTAATTATCAAGATTTTAAAATCTATACGATGTTTAATAGGGAGCCAGTGCAGTGTTGACAGAACCAGGCTAATATGATCATACTTTTTGGTTCTAGTAAGAGCTGCTGCATTTTGGACTGACTGGAGTTTGTTTATTAAGCGAGCAGAACAACCACCCAATAAAGCATTACAATAATCTAATCTTGAGGTCATAAACACATGAATTAATGTTTCAGCATTTGACATTGAGAGCATAGGTTGTAATTTAGATATATTTTTGAGATGGAAAAATGCAGTTTTGCAAATACTAGAGATGTGGTTTTCAAAGGAAAGATTGCCATCAAATAGCACACCTTGATGACAAAGAATTAACAGAACAGACATCAAGTATTAGACAGTGTTTTAGGTTATTACACGCTGAGGTTTTAGGTCCAATAATTAACACTTCTGTTTTTTCATAATTTAGCAGTAAGACATTACTTGTCATCCAATTTTTTAACTCAATTACACAATCCGTTATTTTTTCAAATTGGTATGTTTCGCCGGGCCGCAAAGAAATATAGAGCTGAGTATCATCAGCATAACGGTGAAAGCTAACACCATATTTCCTGATAATATCACCCAAGGGTAACATGTAAAGCATAAAAAGTAATGGCCCTAGCACTGAGCCTTGCAGTACTCTATACTGCACTTGTGACCAATATGAAACCTCTTCATTTACTGCCACGAATTGATGGCGGTCAGATAAGTACGATTTGAACCATGCTAATGCACTACCACTAATGCCAACATAATTTTCAAGTCTGTTCAAGAGAATGTTGTGGTCAACAGTATCGAATGCAGCACTAAGCTCCAGTAGCACTAACAGAGAGATACAACCACGATCGGATGATAAGAGCAGATCATTTGTAACTCTAATAAGAGCAGTCTCAGTACTATGGTACGGTCTAAAACCTGACTGGAAATCCTTACAGACATCATTTTTCTGTAGGAAGAAAGATAATTGTGAGGATACAACCTTTTCTAATATCTTTGACAGAAATGGGAGATTCGAGATTGGTCTGTAATTAATTAATTCGTTGGGGTCAAGTTGTGGTTTTTTAATGAGAGGCTTAATAGCAGCCAGTTTGAAGGTTTTGGGGACTTATCGTAATGACAGTGATGAATTAATAATTTTCAGCAGAGGATCTATGAGATATGGAAGCAAGTCCTTTAGTAGGTATCTAAGGATCCAGGGGTCAGACCAGGGGCCTCATTTATAAAACTTTCTTACGCACTGATTTGATCTTAGAGTGTTCGTACGATCAAATCCACGTCAAAGTACAGATTTATAAAAAACGTCTTTGACGTGGAAAAGTACTTATCTCCACGTCAGATTCCAGCTTGGCGTACGACCGTTTCCTTGTGGTAATGCCTGGTATTGCAGATAGTTCAACGCACGGGCAAGGAATTTCATATAAAAAAGACAATCTTGCCTCTTTCACTGAAATATGATTACGATTTGGCTGATATAAGCATAAGCACCCTTCCAATACTTTAAACCTACTTTTAATAATGTTTTATCGTCATGTTCATCAATTACAGAATTACAATCAAATTAATAGGCTACAGTTCATTCATATTATGGTACGATTATCATACATTTAATTCCACACGTGTAAATTATTTTGTAGGCTATAAAAACTATCATGGTGGGTTGGGTTTTAGTAGGAGACATGGCGGCATTGGTCTTGTTAGAGGATATTGCCAACCGTGCAATACGGAGAGAAAGAGTTTTTCGTGACCGCGCAGACTTTTGGGCGCATGATGACACATGATAAGCAGGTACCGCTTGCTGAGAAGGGCTTTGTTAGAGCTTTGTGCTCAAATGGGCCCTCATCTACAGAGACGCACCCGACGCAACCAGGCCATACCCGTTCAGGTGCAGGTTTTGTCTGTTCTTGGGTTCCTGGCCACAGGAACGTTTCAAAGAGAAATTGGAGACAGGTCGGGAATATCCCAATCAACATTTAGCAGAATATTGCCTGATGTTCTTCGCGGAATTATTGGCCTATGTCCGCAATTAATTCGATTCCCATATAGTGCCCAGGAACAGCGAGAAGTGAGGCAGGATTTCCTGCGTAAAACAGGGTTCCCAAACGTTATTGGTGCGATAGACTGCACCCATGTTGCCATACGAGCTCCACATGTGAACGAGTACATGTATGTCAACAGGAAAAACTTCCACTCCATAAATGTGCAGCTCATTTGTGATGCGCGTATGGCAATCCTAAATGCTGTTGCGCGCTGGCCAGGGTCAACGCACGATTCTTTCATCGTGCGTAATTGCAGTGTTGGAAATCGACTGGAGGCCGGAGCGGGCAGAGACGGCTGGCTTCTCGGTAAACCCTTTTTAAAAACTTTTGCCCAATTTATTATTTTTTTTCAGGGAGCATACGGTAAAATTAATCATTTCTACGACAACAGGAGACCGAGGTTATCCTCTAAAGACGTGGCTGCTCACCCCGATTGCGCACACGGAGACAGCCAAGGAGGCCCACTTCAACACTGTACATGCTCGTGCGCGGTCGGTAGTGGAGCGCAGCATAGGCATGCTGAAGGGAAGGTGGCGATGTTTGGATGCATCAGGAGGGAGACTGTTATATGACCCCGAAAAGGTTTGCCAGATAATCCTAGCCTGCTGTGTACTACACAACATGTGTTTAAACCATGGCATAGAACTACTAGAAGAGGAAATGTGCATGGACGAAGATGACCACCCTCCCCTCCCTGCTGACCGTAACGCGCACATTACTGCGCTGAGAAGAATACGGGAAGTGATTCACCAATTATACCAACAGGTAAATCATTTTGCTGAGAATAAACACAGACGTTCACATTTTAGGTTTTTATTTAAGCAATTTGTTCCAAGTACCCGCAATTGCGGACAAAGTTTGATTCATTTCAACCAGAGCATGCCGGACTTGCCGAAGCTCGGTAACCACCTCACTAACAGACTGGTTTAAATCCCTTTGTGTCTGTAGGACTGCCTCAGATAAAACTCTACCACGGGTGGAAGAGGAAGTTGAGGGTCGGAGACGCGCACGATGGGATGGGGATGAAGCGGCTGGTGGTCGCAGAGGTCTTGAGTGTGATGAAGATGCGGCCTCTGGTGCGGATATTGCAGGTGCAGCTGCTGTTAGGGAGGCAGTCTGAATAAATAAACATATTGAATTATAACAATGTTTGAAGATTCATTATTCAATTAAGACACTTCATTTGAACCAAACACATACCTTCTGAACCTTCTGCAGACAAAAGGTCGGTGTCGCCCTCCTCATATATTCCCTTTACGGCCCCCTCTCCAATGATTGCGCATATTCTCTCATCCTCCGGACTCAGTTTGCATGTGGGTCCACCACCTCCAGTAAGCCTCACTTTGGCCATATGCGCCGCGATGCGTTTCTTTGATTGCAATTTCAAATCAGCCCATTTTTTCTTCACCTCTGGCAGGGTCCTTTGTTTTCCCCCAACCTCATTTACAGCCTGGGTAACCGCTTGCCAGGCCACATACTTTGACTTGGTAGTGACGCCACCAGACAAACTTCCAAATAACACCTTTCCCCGCATCTGTAGCTCCATCAACAAAACGTCAATTTCAGCCTCACTATAATTTGATTTCTTGCGCTCCTTTTTACTTGCCATTGTCACAGAGTTTTTGCTTTAGGAATGAGCTCATTTTATATGTTAATTAATTAAGCAGGGGCGTTTCGACGGCGGAACATTCAGCTGCACACAATTCCACGATCATTTGTGATTTATAACCGAATGACTGGCGTACGCATGGATTTCGTGCGTACGTTCGTTTTCTCTGAATCGCTCTTACAATCAAATCAGAAAAGTTCTTAGATAAAATCAAGGATGGTTTCTACGCAAGTCTTTATAAATGAGGCCCCAGGTCTGACCTCGGTTAGGCACTGGCCCACATTTCCGAAGCCCGCTTCAGATTCCACCCAACGAAAAACTCTCTCTAACAGTCCCTCCACTCATCTTATTTCTCGGAATTTTTCTGAATCTTGTGTTAACGTGTCTGTGTCCTTTTTAAATATTTTCTGATGAATTTACACCTCAAAGACCTTTTGACCCCTCTCTCATACTCTTTCTTTGTGTTTCTAGGATAAAGATTAAAAGTTAATTGAGTATACACTAGTAATAAATAGAATGAATCATGAAAATTAATAAATAAATAAATAGAATATTAAAAGAATTTAGAATAGGTACTGGAATTTCTGAAATTAGGGCTAAAATATTAAGGGTTCACCGTACTAGGGCTGCACAACTTAGGTGTAAATCAAGTAGGGGTGCTCGCCCTAGGGCTACCATCTCTAGGTGTCAGGTTTGGGGTGGGTGAATCCATTAGGGCTACCATCTTTAGGTGTAAGGTTAGGGGCAAAAAACTCCAAGCGTCAGAGCAAAGTCCAATGCTGGTTAGGCGCTGGCCATCTACATCAACTGGCCGCCTCTCTATGTCTCTCGAAATTTCCCCGAGGTCTGCACGACTCTGTAGAGGGCCCGCAACAGCCCCAAGAACCAACAAATTGCCGCTAAAAAATCCCAAACTAGGGCTAGGGAGTCAAGGGCTGTTCCTTCTAGGGTTATGTGCTAAACTAATGGTAAGTTTAGGGTGTGTTGGGGTTCACCATTCAAAAAACGCAATCTCTACATCTTTCTGGACGGAGAACTTATTTTCTGAACCCACTGTAATTACTTTTGTGGCTCTCTACATCACCCAGACTCATGATGGAGGCCTATTTCTCTGTGTTCAAGCCTAATCGCGACGTTTCGGGACTCTTAACCCTTGTTCAGGCGAGGTTGAACTGTGTATGACTGGAATTCTGTACATCAGTCATATTTATACTCTCTCCAAAAAATGGGTTGTGACTCCCCAACACATTCTAAGTCCACACTCGGCACTGTTTTGTGCGTCATAAATCAGTTTAGCACACGTAACTTTTTTGTTTTGAATTTTAGTGTTAGGTTTCTAAGGGTCCAGAGGTCAGAACAAGCCTGACCTCGGTTGCGCACTGGCACACACTTCCGAAGCCCGCTTCATATCCCACCATAAGAAGAAGTCTCATCATCTGACCCCCCACAAGTCTCACTTTTCCTCCTATTATTGTAGATTGTATCAGTGTGTCTGTGTCAATAAAATTAGATATATATATATATATATATATATATATATAAATAATAGGTGTGTATTTTTAATATATCATTCATTGTCATTTAGAATGTTACTTGTTATCTTGGATGACTGAGTCCTATATCTAGATTATTTATCTTTTGATGAAAAATATATGGGTTATTTATATAATATTATCATCTCTGTGTGTGTGTGTACACAAATCCATGTGTCCATTCCTCTCAACCAACCATGCCCATTGCTACAAAAGTGCTTAACCTCAAAGAAGACCATGTAGGTCTCAAGAATGGCTCAGACCTCTTTGACCTCTTGACCCCAATCGTTTTTCAATTCCGTTTATTTCTATAATTAAACATGTTTCTCCAATTGAAAATGATTATAAGATCAATAAAAAGATAATTAAAATTGTATAATTGTAAAATTTAAAGAATTTTATAAAATTTTATGAATTTTTAGAATATTTTTTAGGGTTCAAGCACCTAGGGTTCAAACAATTAGGGTTCAGACACTTGTGGTTCACCAAATTAGGGCTATTTAAGTTCAGGTGTAGCTCATAAAGGGCTATTGCCCTCTCTCCATCATCTTCTAGGTGTCAGGTGTGATGTGGGTGAATTCATTAGGTCTGTGAACCTTAGGTGTAAGTTTAGGGTTCAAGCACCTAGGGTTCAAACAATTAGGGTTCAGACACTTGTGGTTCACCAAATTAGGGCTATTTAAGTTCAGGTGTAGCTCATAAAGGGCTATTGCCCTCTCTCCATCATCTTCTAGGTGTCAGGTGTGATGTGGGTGAATTCATTAGGTCTGTGAACCTTAGGTGTAAGGTTTGGTGTAGGTGTGTTAGGGTTAGGTTAGGGGTGAGATTAAGTCCAGAGGTTGGACTACGTCCAACCTCGGTTGGGCCTTACTGGCCCACACTTCAACTGCCCGCTTCGGTTCCTGCTTCGATTTGGCCCCCTCAAGCCCACACCGCCCCAGAGGGGCCTAAAATCAGGCAAAAACACCCCCGAATTGGGGCAAAAAATCCCAAAATAGGGCTAGAATGTTTAGGGTTATTGCCAGTAGGGCTACACGCTATAGTGGCTGGTAAGTTTAGGTGTGTGGTGTTGGGCATCGTTCAGATTTTAAAGCTCAACATCTTTTTGGATGGAGAAAATTAGTTAAGACCCCAAAGAAAAAATACAGAGAAGACTTTAAACACCTCTACATCGTTCTGGATGGAGGAGACTACTTTTTGGAACCTTCTACAATTTTTCCTTGCCTTCAACATCGTCCAACACACCGATGGAGGCCTAAAAGTGGTCTGTCTGAGCCTAATCGCGACGTTTCGGAATCTATGGTCCTTCTTCAGGCGAGCTCAAACACCAAATAAAAGATTCCACTCACTCTGTCTCATTCATACTGTTTCTGAGGGGCGTGTCCCCAACATCACACACTGTTAAAACTAATTATCAGCACTTTTTTGTGCGTCATTCTTCACTTATAACGTGCCAAACTATTTTGTGTTTTTGATGTTTTGCCCCAATTCACCACCTGTTATCACCTGATCACTGAATACTCTTGATTCAGTCCGCAAGGCCCCCCCAGGGCATGCGGGCATCAGGAGCCTCCTCCAACAGGAACCGAAGTGCAGAGACGTGGCGCTGGCGTACGTTAGGGGTGAGATTAAGTCCAGAGGTTGGACTACGGCCAACCTCGGTTGGGCACTGGCCCACACTTCAACTGCCCGCTTCGGTTCCTGCTTCGATTTGGCCCCCTCAAGCCCACAACGCCCCAGAGGGGCCTAAAATCAGGCAAAAACACCCCCGAATTGGGGCAAAAAATCCCAAAATAGGGCTAGAATGTTTAGGGTTATTGCCAGTAGGGCTACCCGCTGGTAAGTTTAGGTGTGTGGTGTTGGCATCGCTCAGGATTTTAAAGCTCAACATCTTTTGGATGGAGAAAATTAGTTAAGACCCCAAAGAAAAAATACAGAGAAGACTTTAAACACCCTACATCGCTCTGGATGGAGGAGACTACTTTTGAACCTTTCTACAATTCTTTCTTCCTCTTCTTTGCCTTCAACATCGTCCAACACCCCGATGGAGGCCTAAAAGTGGTCTGTCTGAGCCTAATCGCGACGTTTCGGAATCTATGGTCCTTCTTCAGGCGAGCTCAAACACCAAATAAAAGATTCCACTCACTCTGTCTCATTCATACTGTTTCTGAGGGGCTTGTCCCCAACATCACACACCGTTAAAACTAATTATCAGCACTTTTTTGTGCGTCATTCTTCACTTATAACGTGCCAAACTATTTTGTGTTTTTGATGTTTTGCCCCAATTCACCACCTGTTATCACCTGATCACTGAATAATCTTGATTCAGTCCGCAAGGCCCCCCCAGGGCATGCGGGCATCAGGAGCCTCCTCCAACAGGAACCGAAGTGCAGAGACGTGGCGCTGGCGTACGTTAGGGGTGAGATTAAGGCCAGAGGTTGGACTACGTCCAACCTCGGTTGGGCACTGGCCCACACTTCAACTGCCCGCTTCGGTTCCTGCTTCGATTTGGCCCCCTCAAGCCCACACCGCCCCAGAGGGGCCTAAAATCAGGCAAAACACCCCCGAATTGGGGCAAAAAATCCCAAAATAGGGCTAGAATGTTTAGGGTTATTGCCAGTAGGGCTACACGCTATAGTGGCTTGTAAGTTTAGGTGTGTGGTGTTGGGCATCGTTCAGATTTTAAAGCTCAACATCTTTTTGGATTGAGAAAATTAGTTAAGACCCCAAAGAAAAAATACAGAGAAGACTTTAAACACCTCTACATCGTTCTGGATGGAGGAGACTACTTTTTGGAACCTTCTACAATTTTTCCTTGCCTTCAACATCGTCCAACACACCGATGGAGGCCTAAAAGTGGTCTGTCTGAGCCTAATCGCGACGTTTCTGAATCTATGGTCCTTCTTCAGGCGAGCTCAAACACCAAATAAAAGATTCCACTCACTCTGTCTCATTCATACTGTTTCTGAGGGGCGTGTCCCCAACATCACACACTGTTAAAACTAATTATCAGCACTTTTTTGTGCGTCATTCTTCACTTATAACGTGCCAAACTATTTTGTTTTTTTGATGTTTTGCCCCAATTCACCACCTGTTATCACCTGATCACTGAATACTCTTGATTCAGTCCGCAAGGCCCCCCCAGGGCATGCGGGCATCAGGAGCCTCCTCTAACAGGAACCCAAGTGCAGAGACGTGGCGCCATGCACGTTAGGTGATTCAGAAGCTGACCACACCAACCCTCGGGGCACCTGGCCCACACTTCAACTGCCCGCCGGGTTCCTGCTCGACGGCTCCCCTGCCTTGCACACACCGCCCAGAGGGCCTCCAAAATCAGGGTAAAACACCTACTAAAGCAAAAAATCCCAAAATAGGGCTAGAAATAAGTTTTAGGGTTGCCAGTAGGGCTACACGCTATAGTGGCTGGTAAGTTTAGGTGTGTGGTGTTGGGCATCGCTTCAGATTTTAAAGCTCAACATCTTTTTGGATGGAGAAAATTAGTTAAGACCCCAAAGAAAAAATACAGAGAAGACTTTAATCACCTCTACATCGTTCTGGATGGAGGAGACTACTTTTTGGAACCTTCTACAATTTTTCCTTGCCTTCAACATCGGCCAACACACCGATGGAGGCCTAAAAGTGGTCTGTCTGAGCCTAATCGCGACGTTTCGGAATCTATGGTCCTTCTTCAGGCGAGCTCAAACACCAAATAAAAGATTCCACTCACTCTGTCTCATTCATACTGTTTCTGAGGGGCGGGTCCCCAACATCACACACCGTTAAAACTAATTATCAGCACTTTTTTGTGCGTCATTCTTCACTTATAACGTGCCAAACTATTTTGTGTTTTTGATGTTTTGCCCCAATTCACCACCTGTTATCACCTGATCACTGAATACTCTTGATTCAGTCCACAAGGCCCCCCCAGGGCATGCGGGCATCAGGAGCCTCCTCCAACAGGAACCGAAGTGCAGAGACGTGGCGCTGGCGTACGTTAGGGGGGAGATTAAGTCCAGAGGGTGGACTACGTCCAACCTCGGTTGGGCACTGGCCCACACTTCAACCGTCTTCCGTTCCTGTTTCGGACGGCCCTCAAGCTCCACAATCACCCAGAGGGCCTAAAATCAGTGCAAAACACTCAATTCAGCAAAATCCCCAAAATAGGGCTGGTATGTTTAGGTTGGTTGCCAGTAGGGCTACACTATAGTGGCTGGTGGGTTTAGGTGTGCTGCACGTTCGACTTAAAGCTCAACATCTTTGGATGGAGAAAAATTAGTTAAGACCCCAAAGAAAATACAGAGAAGACTCCAAACACCTCTACATCGCCTGGATGGTGGTGACTACTCTTTGGAACCTTCTACAATTTTTCCTTGCTCTCAACATCGGCCCAACACCAATCGGATGGAGGCCTAAAAGTGGTCTGGCTTGGAGCCTAACGCGACGTGCTTCGGAATCTAGCGGTCCTTCTTCGGCGAAGCTCAAACACCCGGGGCCAAAGATTCCACTCACTCTGTCTCATTCATACTGTTTCTGAGGGGCGTGTCCGCAACATCACACACTGTTAAAACTAATTATCAGCACTTTTTTGTGCGTCATTCTTCACTTATAACGTGCCAAACTATTTTGTGTTTTTGATGTTTTGCCCCAATTCACCACCTGTTATCACCTGATCACTGCATACTCTTGATTCAGTCCGCAAGGCCCCCCCAGGGCATGCGGGCATCAGGAGCCTCCTCTAACAGGAACCGAAGTGCAGAGACGTGGCGCTGGCGTACGTTAGGGGTGAGATTAAGTCCAGAGGTTGGACTACGTCCAACCTCGGTTGGGCACTGGCCCACACTTCAACTGCCCGCTTCGGTTCCTGCTTCGATTTGGCCCCTCAAGCCCACACCGCCCCAGAGGGGCCTAAAATCAGGCAAAAACACCCCCGAATTGGGGCAAAAAATCCCAAAATAGGGCTAGAATGTTTAGGGTTAAGCCGCTGTAAAGCCACACTTTATAGTGCTGGTGTAAGTTTTAGGTGTGTAAGTTGGGCACGCTCAGATTTCTAAAAGCCCAACATCTTTTACGGAGAAAAATTAGTTAAGACCCCTAAAGAAAAAAAAATACAGAGAAGACTTTAAACACTTCTACATCGTTCTGATGGAGGAGATCACTTTTTGAACCTTCTACAATTTTTCCTTTTGCCTTCAACATCAGCCCAACACAACTGGCTGAGGCCTAAAGTGGTCTGTCTGAGCCTAATCGCGACGTTTCGGAATCTATGGTCCTTCTTCAGGCGCGCTCAAACACCAAATAAAAGATTCCACTCACTCTGTCTCAGTCATACTGTTTCTGAGGGGCGTGTCCCCAACATCACACACTGTTAAAACTAATTATCAGCACTTTTTTGTGCGTCATTCTTCACTTATAACGTGCCAAACTATTTTGTGTTTTTGATGTTTTGCCCCAATTCACCACCTGTTATCACCTGATCACTGAATACTCTTGATTCAGTCCGCAAGGCCCCCCAGGGCATGCGGGCATCAGGAGCCTCCTCTAACAGGAACCGAAGTGCAGAGACGTGGCGCTGGCGTACGTTAGGGGTGAGATTAAGTCCAGAGGTTGGACTACGTCCAACCTAGGTTGGGCACTGGCCCACACTTCAACTGCCCGCTTCGGTTCCTGCTTCGATTTGGCCCCCTCAAGCCCACACCGCCCCAGAGGGGCCTAAAATCAGGCAAAAACACCCCCGAATTGGGGCAAAAATCCCAAAATAGGGCTAGAATGTTTAGGGTTATTGCCAGTAGGGCTACACGCTATAGTGGCTGGTAAGTTTAGGTGTGTGGTGTTGGGCATCGTTCAGATTTTAAAGCTCAACATCTTTTGGATGGAGAAAATTAGTTAAGACCCCAAAGAAAAAATACAGAGAAGACTTTAAACACCTCTACATCGTTCTGGATGGAGGAGACTACTTTTTGGAACCTTCTACAATTTTTCCTTGCCTTCAACATCGTCCAACACACCGATGGAGGCCTAAAAGTGGGCTGTCTGAGCCTAATCGCGACGTTTCGGAATCTATGGGCCTTCTTCAGGCGAGCTCAAACACCAAATAAAAGATTCCACTCACTCTGTCTCATTCATACTGTTTCTGAGGGGCGGGGCCCCAACATCACACACTGTTAAAACTAATTATCAGCACTTTTTTGTGCGTCATTCTTCACTTATAACGTGCCAAACTATTTTGTGTTTTTGATGTTTTGCCCCAATTCACCACCTGTTATCACCTGATCACTGAATACTCTTGATTCAGTCCGCAAGTACCCCCAGGGCATGCGGCATCAGGAGCCTCCTAACAGGAACCGGGCGTAGAGACGCAGCCATGTGCACGCTAGGGGTGAGATATCCAGAGGTTGACCACGCCCAACCCTCGCTGGGCACTGGCCCACACTTCAACCGTCTCGGCCCGGGTTCCTGCTCTCGATTTTAGTCCCCTCAAGCTCCACAATCACTCTGGTGAGAGGGGCCTAAAATCAGGCAAACACCTCCGGACTAGCAAAATCCCAAAATAGGGCTAGAATGTTTAGGGTTATTGCCAGTAGGGCTACACGCTATAGTGGCTGGTAAGTTTAGGTGTGTGGTGTTGGGCATCGTTCAGATTTTAAAGCTCAACATCTTTTTTGATGGAGAAAATTAGTTAAGACCCCAAAGAAAAAATACAGAGAAGACTTTAAACACCTCTACATCGTTCTGGATGGAGGAGACTACTTTTTGGAACCTTCTACAATTTTTCCTTTGCCTTCAACATCGTCCAACACACCGATGGAGGCCTAAAAGTGGTCTGTCTGAGCCTAATCGCGACGTTTCGGAATCTATGGTCCTTCTTCAGGCTAGCTCAAACACCAAATAAAAGATTCCACTCACTCTGTCTCATTCATACTGTTTCTGAGGGGCGTGTCCCCAACATCACACACTGTTAAAACTAATTATCAGCACTTTTTTGTGCGTCATTCTTCACTTATAACGTGCCACACTATTTTGTGTTTTTGATGTTTTGCCCCAATTCACCACCTGTTATCACCTGATCACTGAATACTCTTGATTCAGTCCGCAAGGCCCCCCCAGGGCATGCGGGCATCAGGAGCCTCCTCCAACAGGAACCGAAGTGCAGAGACGTGGCGCTGGCGTACGTTAGGGGTGAGATTAAGTCCAGAGGTTGGACTACGTCCAACCTCGGTTGGGCACTGGCCCACACTTCCACTGCCCGGGTTCCTGCTTCCTCGACGCACCCCTGTTCAATAATCACCTAGAGAGGGGCCTAAAATCAGGCAAAACACCTAATTGGGGCAAAAATCCCAAAAAATAGGGCTAGAATGTTTAGGGTTATTGCCAGTAGGCTAATGCTTATAGTGGCTGGTAAGTTTAGGTGTGTGTGGTGTTGGGCATCGCTCAGATTTTAAAGCTCAACATCTCTTTTGGATGGAGAAAATTAGTTAAGACCCCAAAGAAAAAAATAATACAGAGAAGACTTAAACAATCTCTAAGCATCGCTCTGGTGGAGGAGACTACTCTTTGGAACCTTCTACAATTTTTCTTGCCTTCAACATCACCGTCCAACACACCGATGGAGGCCTAAAAGTGGTCTGTCTGAGCCTAATCGCGACGTTTCGGAATCTATGGTCCTTCTTCAGGCGAGCTCAAACACCAAATAAAAGATTCCACTCACTCTGTCTCATTCATTCTGTTTCTGAGGGGCGTGTCCCCAACATCACACACTGTTAAAACTAATTATCAGCACTTTTTTGTGCGTCATTCTTCACTTATAACGTGCCAAACTATTTTGTGTTTTTGATGTTTTGCCCCAATTCACCACCTGTTATCACCTGATCACTGAATACTCTTGATTCAGTCCGCAAGGCCCCCCAGGGCATGCGGGCATCAGGAGCCTCCTCCAACAGGAACCGAAGTGCAGAGACGTGGCGCTGGCGTACGTTAGGGGTGAGATTAAGTCCAGAGGTTGGACTACGTCCACCCTCGGTTGGGCACTGGCCCACTTCCAACCGTCTGCCTGGTTCCTGCTTCGGGACGGCCCCCCTCAAGCTCCACACCGCCCCCAGAGGGCCTAAAATCAGGCGTGTGTAAAACACCCGACTAAAGTGCGCAAAAAATCCCAAAATAGGGCTAGAATGTTTTAGGTTATTGCCAGTAGGGCTACAATGGCCATAGTGGCTGGTAAGTTTAGGTGTGTGGTGTTGGGCATCGCTCAGATTTTAAAGCTCAACATCTTTTTGATGGAGAAATAAAGAAGACCCCAAAGAAAAAAATACAGAGAAGACTTCTAAACACCCCTACATCGTTCTTGGATGGAGGGATGACTACTTTTTGGAACCTTCTACAATTTTTCCTTGCCTTCAACATCGGCCAACACACCGATGGAGGCCTAAAAGTGGTCTGTCTGAGCCTAATCGCGACGTTTCGGAATCTATGGTCCTTCTTCAGGCGAGCTCAAACACCAAATAAAAGATTCCCCTCACTCTGTCTCATTCATACTGTTTCTGAGGGGCGTGTCCCCAACATCACACACTGTTAAAACTAATTATCAGCACTTTTTTGTGCGTCATTCTTCAATTATAACGTGCCAAACTATTTTGTGTTTTTGATGTTTTGCCCCAATTCACCACCTGTTATCACCTGATCACTGAATACTCTTGATTCAGTCCGCAAGGCCCCCCAAGGGCATGCGGGCATCAGGAGCCTCCTCCAACAGGAACCGAAGTGCAGAGACGTGGCGCTGGCGTACGTTAGGGGTGAGATTAAGTCCAGAGGTTGGACTACGTCCAACCTCGGTTGGGCACTGGCCCACACTTCAACTGCCCGCTTCGGTTCCTGCTTCGATTTGGCCCCCTCAAGCCCACACCGCCCCAGAGGGGCCTAAAATCAGGCAAAAACACCCCCGAATTGGGGCAAAAAATCCCAAAATAGGGCTAGAATGTTTAGGGTTATTGCCAGTAGGGCTACACGCTATAGTGGCTGGTAAGTTTAGGTGTGTGGTGTTGGGCATCGTTCAGATTTTAAAGCTCAACATCTTTTGGATGGAGAAAATTAGTTAAGACCCCAAAGAAAAAATACAGAGAAGACTTTAAACACCTCTACATCGTTCTGGATGGAGGAGACTACTTTTTGGAACCTTCTACAATTTTTCCTTGCCTTCAACATCGTCCAACACACCGATGGAGGCCTAAAAGTGGTCTGTCTGAGCCTAATCGCTACGTTTCGGAATCTATGGTCCTTCTTCAGGCGAGCTCAAACACCAAATAAAAGATTCCACTCACTCTGTCTCATTCATACTGTTTCTGAGGGGCGTGTCCCCAACATCACACACTGTTAAAACTAATTATCAGCACTTTTTTGTGCGTCATTCTTCACTTATAACGTGCCAAACTATTTTGTGTTTTTGATGTTTTGCCCCAATTCACCACCTGTTATCACCTGATCACTGAATACTCTTGATTCAGTCCGCAAGGCCCCCCCAGGGCATGCGGGCATCAGGAGCCTCCTCCAACAGGAACCGAAGTGCAGAGACGTGGCGCTGGCGTACGTTAGGGGTGAGATTAAGTCCAGAGGTTGGACTACGTCCAACCTCGGTTGGGCACTGGCCCACACTTCAACTGCCCGCTTCGGTTCCTGCTTCGATTTGGCCCCCTCAAGCCCACACCGCCCCAGAGGGGCCTAAAATCAGGCAAAAACACCCCCGAATTGGGGCAAAAAATCCCAAAATAGGGCTAGAATGTTTAGGGTTATTGCCAGTAGGGCTACACGCTATAGTGGCTGGTAAGTTTAGGTGTGTGGTGTTGGGCATCGTTCAGATTTTAAAGCTCAACATCTTTTTGGATGGAGAAAATTAGTTAAGACCCCAAAGAAAAAATACAGAGAAGACTTTAAACACCTCTACATCGTTCTGGATGGAGGAGACTACTTTTTGGAACCTTCTACAATTTTTCCTTGCCTTCAACATCGTCCAACACACCGATGGAGGCCTAAAAGTGGTCTGTCTGAGCCTAATCGCGACGTTTCGGAATCTATGGTCCTTCTTCAGGCGAGCTCAAACACCAAATAAAAGATTCCACTCACTCTGTCTCATTCATACTGTTTCTGAGGGGCGTGTCCCCAACATCACACACTGTTAAAACTAATTATCAGCACTTTTTGTGCGTCATTCTTCACTTATAACGTGCCAAACTATTTTGTGTTTTTGATGTTTTGCCCCAATTCACCACCTGTTATCACCTGATCACTGAATACTCTTGATTCAGTCCGCAAGGCCCCCCCAGGGCATGCGGGCATCAGGAGCCTCCTCTAACAGGAACCGAAGTGCAGAGACGTGGCGCTGGCGTACGTTAGGGGTGAGATTAAGTCCAGAGGTTGGACTACGTCCAACCTCGGTTGGGCACTGGCCCACACTTCAACTGCCCGCTTCGGTTCCTGCTTCGATTTGGCCCCCTCAAGCCCACACCGCCCCAGAGGGGCCTAAAATCAGGCAAAAACACCCCCGAATTGGGGCAAAAATCCCAAAATAGGGCTAGAATGTTTAGGGTTATTGCCAGTAGGGCTACACGCTATAGTGGCTGGTAAGTTTAGGTGTGTGGTGTTGGGCATCGTTCAGATTTTAAAGCTCAACATCTTTTGGATGGAGAAAATTAGTTAAGACCCCAAAGAAAAAATACAGAGAAGACTTTAAACACCTCTACATCGTTCTGGATGGAGGAGACTACTTTTTGGAACCTTCTACAATTTTTCCTTGCCTTCAACATCGTCCAACACACCGATGGAGGCCTAAAAGTGGTCTGTCTGAGCCTAATCGCGACGTTTCGGAATCTATGGTCCTTCTTCAGGCGAGCTCAAACACCAAATAAAAGATTCCACTCACTCTGTCTCATTCATACTGTTTCTGAGGGGCGTGTCCCCAACATCACACACCGTTAAAACTAATTATCAGCACTTTTTTGTGCGTCATTCTTCACTTATAACGTGCCAAACTATTTTGTGTTTTTGATGTTTTGCCCCAATTCCCCACCTGTTATCACCTGATCACTGAATACTCTTGATTCAGTCCGCAAGGCCCCCCCAGGGCATGCGGGCATCAGGAGCCTCCTCCAACAGGAACCGAAGTGCAGAGACGTGGCGCTGGCGTACGTTAGGGGTGAGATTAAGTCCAGAGGTTGGACTACGTCCAACCTCGGTTGGGCACTGGCCCACACTTCCAACTGCCCGCTTCGGTTCCTGCTTCGATTTGGCCCCCTCAAGCCCACACCGCCCCAGAGGGGCCTAAAATCAGGCAAAAACACCCCCGAATTGGGGCAAAAAATCCCAAAATAGGGCTAGAATGTTTAGGGTTATTGCAGTAGGGCTACACGCTATAGTGGCTGGTAAGTTTAGGTGTGTGGTGTTGGGCATCGTTCAGATTTTAAAGCTCAACATCTTTTTGGATGGAGAAAATTAGTTAAGACCCCAAAGAAAAAATACAGAGAAGACTTTAAACACCTCTACATCGTTCTGGATGGAGGAGACTACTTTTTGGAACCTTCTACAATTTTTCCTTGCCTTCAACATCGTCCAACACACCGATGGAGGCCTAAAAGTGGTCTGTCTGAGCCTAATCGCGACGTTTCGGAATCTATGGTCCTTCTTCAGGCGAGCTCAAACACCAAATAAAAGATTCCACTCACTCTGTCTCATTCATACTGTTTCTGAGGGGCGTGTCCCCAACATCACACACTGTTAAAACTAATTATCAGCACTTTTTTGTGCGTCATTCTTCACTTATAACGTGCCAAACTATTTTGTGTTTTTGATGTTTTGCCCCAATTCACCACCTGTTATCACCTGATCACTGAATACTCTTGATTCAGTCCCAAGGCCCCCAGGCATGCGGCATCAGGAGCCTCCCTCTAACAGGAACCAAGTGGTGAGACGCGGCGCTGGCGCACGCTAGGGGTGAGAGGCTGAGTCCAGAGGTTGACCACGCCCAACCCCCGCTGGGCACTGGCTCCACACCCCCAACTGCCCGCTCGGGTTCCTGCTCTCGATTTGGCCCCTTGCCTAATAATCACTAGAGGGCCTAAATCAGGCAAAACACCCCGAATTGGGGCAAAAAATCCCAAAATAGGGCTAGAATGTTTAGGGCTATTGCCAGTAGGGCTACACGCTATAGTGGCTGGTAAGTTTAGGTGTGTGGTGTTGGGCATCGTTCAGATTTTAAAGCTCAACATCTTTTTGGATGGAGAAAATTAGTTAAGACCCCAACGAAAAAATACAGAGAAGACTTTAAACACCTCTACATCGTTCTGGATGGAGGAGACTACTTTTTGGAACCTTCTACAATTTTTCCTTGCCTTCAACATCGTCCAACACACCGATGGAGGCCTAAAAGTGGTCTGTCTGAGCCTAATCGCGACGTTTCTGAATCTATGGTCCTTCTTCAGGCGAGCTCAAACACCAAATAAAAGATTCCACTCACTCTGTCTCATTCATACTGTTTCTGAGGGGCGTGTCCCCAACATCACACACTGTTAAAACTAATTATCAGCACTTTTTGTGCGTCATTCTTCACTTATAACGTGCCAAACTATTTTGTGTTTTTGATGTTTTGCCCCAATTCACCACCTGTTATCACCTGATCACTGAATACTCTTGATTCAGTCCGCACGGCCCCCCCAGGGCATGCGGGCATCAGGAGCCTCCTCTAACAGGAACCGAAGTGCAGAGACGCATGCCATGCATCTAGTGAGATTGTCCAGAGGTTGGACTACGCCCAACCCTCGGCTGGGCACTGGGCCCACACTTCAACTGCCCGCCCGGTTCCTGCTTCCGATTTGGCCCCCTCAGTTCATGAGGGCCTAAAATCAGGCAAAAAACACCCCTGAATTGGGGCAAAAAAATCCCAAAATAGCTAGAATGTTTAGGTTATTGCCAGTAGGGCTACACGCTATAGTGGCTTTGCAAGTTTAGGCGTGTGGTGTTGGGCATCGCTCAGATTTTAGCTCAACATCTTTGATGAGAGAAAATTAGTTAAGACCCCAAAGAAAAATACAGAGAAGACTTTAAACACCTCTACATCGTTCTGATGGAGGAGACTACTTTTTGAACCTTCTACAATTTTTCCTTTGCCTTCAACATCGTCCAACACACCGATGGAGGCCTAAAAGTGGTCTGTCTGAGCCTAATCGCGACGTTTCGGAATCTATGGTCCTTCTTCAGGAGAGCTCAAACACCAAATAAAAGATTCCACTCACTCTGTCTCATTCATACTGTTTCTGAGGGGCGTGTCCCCAACATCACACACTGTTAAAACTAATTATCAGCCCTTTTTTGTGCGTCATTCTTCACTTATAACGTGCCAAACTATTTTGTGTTTTTGATGTTTTGCCCCAATTCACCACCTGTTATCCCCTGATCACTGAATACTCTTGATTCAGTCCGCAAGGCCCCCCCAGGGCATGCGGGCATCAGGAGCCTCCTCTAACAGGAACCGAAGTGCAGAGACGTGGCGCTGGCGTACGTTAGGGGTGAGATTAAGTCCAGAGGTTGGACTACGTCCAACCTCGGTTGGGCACTGGCCCACACTTCAACTGCCCGCTTCGGTTCCTGCTTCGCTTTGGCCCCCTCAAGCCCACACCGCCCCAGAGGGGCCTAAAATCAGGCAAAAACACCCCCGAATTGGGGCAAAAAATCCCAAAATAGGGCTAGAATGTTTAGGGTTATTGCCCGTAGGGCTACACGCTATAGTGGCTGGTAAGTTTAGGTGTGTGGTGTTGGGCATCGTTCAGATTTTAAAGCTCAACATCTTTTTGGATGGAGAAAATTAGTTAAGACCCCAAAGAAAAAATACAGAGAAGACTTTAAACACCGCTACATCGTTCTGGATGGAGGAGACTACTTTTTGGAACCTTCTACAATTTTTCCTTTGCCTTCAACATCGTCCAACACACCGATGGAGGCCTAAAAGTGGTCTGTCTGAGCCTAATCGCGACGTTTCGGAATCTATGGTCCTTCTTCAGGAGAGCTCAAACACCAAATAAAAGATTCCACTCACTCTGTCTCATTCATACTGTTTCTGAGGGGCGTGTCCCCAACATCACACACTGTTAAAACTAATTATCAGCACTTTTTTGTGCGTCATTCTTCACTTATAACGTGCCAAACTATTTTGTTTTTTTGATGTTTTGCCCCAATTCACCACCTGTTATCACCTGATCACTGAATACTCTTGATTCAGTCCGCAAGGCCCCCCCAGGGCATGCGGGCATCAGGAGCCTCCAACAGGGAACCGAAGTGCAGTGACGGGCGCCTGGCGACGTTAGGTGAGATTAAGTCCAGGCTGGACTACGCCCAACTCCTCGGCGCTTGGGCACTGGCCCGTACACTTCAACTGCCCGCCAAGTTCCTGCTCAATGGCCCTCAAGCTCACACCGCCCTAGAGGGGCCTAAAATCAGGCAAAACACCCCGGAATTGGGGCAAAAAATCCCAAAATAGGGCTAGAATGTTTAGGGTTATTGCCCGTAGGGCACGCTATAGTGGCTGGAAGCCTAGGTGCGGGTGGTGTTGGGCACGCTCAGATTTTAAAGCTCAACATCTTTTGGATGGAGAAAATTAGTTAAGACCCCAAAGAAAAATACAGAGAAGACTTTTAAAACATCCCTCTACCAGCCTTGGATGGAGGAGACTACTTTGGAACCTTCTACAATTTTTCCTTTGCCTTCAACATCGTCCAACACACCGATGGTGGCCTAAAAGTGGTCTGTCTGAGCCTAATCGCGACGTTTCGGAATCTATGGTCCTTCTTCAGGCGAGCTCAAACACCAAATAAAAGATTCCACTCACTCTGTCTCATTCATACTGTTTCTGAGGGGCGGGTCCCCAACATCACACACCGTTAAAACTAATTATCAGCACTTTTTTGTGCGTCATTCTTCACTTATAACGTGCCAAACTATTTTGTGGTTTTGATGTTTTGCCCCAATTCACCACCTGTTATCACCTGATCACTGAATACTCTTGATTCAGTCCGCAAGGCCCCCCCAGGGCATGCGGGCATCAGGAGCCTCCTCCAACAGGAACCGAAGTGCAGAGACGTGGCGCTGGCGTACTTTAGGGGTGAGATTAAGTCCAGAGGTTGGACTACGTCCAACCTCGGTTGGGCACTGGCCCACACTTCAACTGCCCGCTTCGGTTCCTGCTTCGATTTGGCCCCCTCAAGCCCCCACCGCCCCAGAGGGGCCTAAAATCAGGCAAAAACACCCCCGAATTGGGGCAAACAATCCCAAAATAGGGCTAGAATGTTTAGGGTTATTGCCAGTAGGGCTACACGCTATAGTGGCTGGTAAGTTTAGGTGTGTGGTGTTGGGCATCGTTCAGATTTTAAAGCTCAACATCTTTTGGATGGAGAAAATTAGTTAAGACCCCAAAGAAAAAATACAGAGAAGACTTTAAACACCTCTACATCGTTCTGGATGGAGGAGACTACTTTTTGGAACCTTCTACAATTTTTCCTTGCCTTCAACATCGTCCAACACACCGATGGAGGCCTAAAAGTGGTCTGTCTGAGCCTAATCGCGACGTTTCGGAATCTATGGTCCCTCTTCAGGCGAGCTCAAACACCAAATAAAAGATTCCACTCACTCTGTCTCATTCATACTGTTTCTGAGGGGCGTGTCCCCAACATCACACACTGTTAAAACTAATTATCAGCACTTTTTGTGCGTCATTCTTCACTTATAACGTGCCAAACTATTTTGTGTTTTTGATGTTTTGCCCCAATTCACCACCTGTTATCACCTGATCACTGAATACTCTTGATTCAGTCCGCAAGGCCCCCAGGCATGCGGGTACTGTTTCCTCCAACAGGAACCGGGCGTAGGAGGGACGCATATGCCATGCGACGTTTAGGTGTGTGAGATTGAGTCCAGAGGCTGGACTACTGCCCAACCTGCCAGCACCAGCCCGCCACTTCAACTGCCCGCCTAATTCCGCTTCGATTTGGCCCCTAAGCCCACACCGCCCCAGAGGGCCTAAAATCAGGCAAAACACCCCCCGAATTGGGGGCAAAAAATCCCAAAATAGGGCTAGAATGTTTAGGTTATTGCTGTAGCCACGCAGTAGTGGCTAAAAGCTTTTTAGTGTGCAAAAGGCATCGTTCGGGGATTTTAAAAGCCCAACATCTTTTGGATGGAGAAAATTATAAGACCCAAAGAAAAATACAGAGAAGACTTTAAAACACCTCTACATCGTTCTTGGGATGGAGGAGGACCACTTTTTGGAACCTTTCTACACTTTTCCTTTATGCCTTCAACATCGTCCAACACACCGATGGAGGCCTAAAAGTGGGCTGTCTGAGCCTAATCGCGACGTTTCGGAATCTATGGTCCTTCTTCAGGCGAGCTCAAACACCAAATAAAAGATTCCACTCACTCTGTCTCATTCATACTGTTTCTGAGGGGCGTGTCCCCACCATCACACACTGTTAAAACTAATTATCAGCACTTTTTTGTGCGTCATTCTTCACTTATAACGTGCCAAACTATTTTGTGTTTTTGATGTTTTGCCCCAATTCACCACCTGTTATCACCTGATCCCTGAATACTCTTGATTCAGTCCGCAAGGCCCCCCCAGGGCATGCGGGCATCAGGAGCCTCCTCCAACAGGAACCGAAGTGCAGAGACGTGGCGCTGGCGTACTTTAGGGGTGAGATTAAGTCCAGAGGTTGGACTACGTCCAACCTCGGTTGGGCACTGGCCCACACTTCAACTGCCCGCTTCGGTTCCTGCTTCGATTTGGCCCCCTCAAGCCCACACCGCCCCAGAGGGGCCTAAAATCAGGCAAAAACACCCCCGAATTGGGGCAAAAATCCCAAAATAGGGCTAGAATGTTTAGGGTTATTGCCAGTAGGGCTACACGCTATAGTGGCTGGTAAGTTTAGGTGTGTGGTGTTGGGCATCGTTCAGATTTTAACGCTCAACATCTTTTTGGATGGAGAAAATTAGTTAAGACCCCAAAGAAAAAATACAGAGAAGACTTTAAACACCTCTACATCGTTCTGGATGGAGGAGACTACTTTTTGGAACCTTCTACAATTTTTCCTTTGCCTTCAACATCGTCCAACCCACCGATGGAGGCCTAAAAGTGGTCTGTCTGAGCCTAATCGCGACGTTTCGGAATCTATGGTCCTTCTTCAGGCGAGCTCAAACACCAAATAAAAGATTCCACTCACTCTGTCTCATTCATACTGTTTCTGAGGGGCGTGTCCCCAACATCCCACACTGTTAAAACTAATTATCAGCACTTTTTTGTGCTGGCCATTCTTCACTTGTGTCTCCAAACTATTTTGTATTTTTGATGTTTTGGCCTCAATTCACCACCTGTTATCACCTGATCACCTAATTACTTCTTTGGATTCGTCCCAGCAAGGCGTGGGCATCAGGAGCCTCCTCTAACAGGAACCGAAGTGCAGAGACGTGGCGCTGGCGTACGTTAGGGGTGAGATTAAGTCCAGAGGTTGGACTACGTCCAACCTCGGTTGGGCACTGGCCCCCACTTCAACTGCCCGCTTCGGTTCCTGCTTCGATTTGGCCCCCTCAAGCCCACACCGCCCCAGAGGGGCCTAAAATCAGGCAAAAACACCCCCGAATTGGGGCAAAAAATCCCAAAATAGGGCTAGAATGTTTAGGGTTATTGCCAGTAGGCCTACACGCTATAGTGGCTGGTAAGTTTAGGTGTGTGGTGTTGGGCATCGTTCAGATTTTAAAGCTCTAACATCTTTTGGATGGAGAAAATTAGTTAAGACCCCAAAGGAAAAATACAGAGAAGACTTTAAACACCTCTACATCAGTCTGGATGAGGAGACTACTTTGGAACCTTCTACAATTTTTCCCTTTGCCTTCAACATCGTCCAACACACCGATGGAGGCCTGTGGTGCGGTCTTGTCTTGAGCCTAATCGCTGACGCTTCGGAATCTATGGTCCCTTCTTCAGGCGAGCTCAAACACTAAATAAAAGATTCCACTCCACTCTGTCTCATTCATACCTGTTTCTGAGGGGCGTGTCCCTCGACACTCACCGTTAAAATCCACTATCGCACTTTTTTAAAGGCCATTCTTCACTTATAACGTGCCAAACTATTTGTGTTTTTGATGTTTTGCCCCACCACCACCTGTTATCACCTGATCACTGAATACTCTTGATTCAGTCTGGCAAGGCCCCCTATAGGGCATGCGGGCATCAGGAGCCTCCCTCCAACAGGAACCGGCGTAGAGACGCAAGGCCATGCATGTTAGGTGAGATTAAGTCCAGAGGTTGGACTACGTCCAACCTCGGTTGGGCACTGGCCAACACTTCAACTGCCCGCTTCGGTTCCTGCTTCGATTTGGCCCCCTCAAGCCCACACCGCCCCAGAGGGGCCTAAAATCAGGCAAAAACACCCCCGAATTGGGGCAAAAATCCCAAAATAGGGCTAGAATGTTTAGGGTTATTGCCAGTAGGGCTACACGCTATAGTGGCTGGTAAGTTTAGGTGTGTGGTGTTGGGCATCGTTCAGATTTTAAAGCTCAACATCTTTTGGATGGAGAAAATTAGTTAAGACCCCAAAGAAAAAATACAGAGAAGACTTTAAACACCTCTACATCGTTCTGGATGGAGGAGACTACTTTTTGGAACCTTCTACAATTTTTCCTTGCCTTCAACATCGTCCAACACACCGATGGAGGCCTAAAAGTGGTCTGTCTGAGCCTAATCGCGCCGTTTCGGAATCTATGGTCCTTCTTCAGGCGAGCTCAAACACCAAATAAAAGATTCCACTCACTCTGTCTCATTCATACTGTTTCTGAGGGGCGTGTCCCAAACATCACACACTGTTAAAACTAATTATCAGCACTTTTTTGTGCGTCATTCTTCACTTATAACGTGCCAAACTATTTTGTGTTTTTGATGTTTTGCCCTAATTCACCACCTGTTATCACCTGATCACTGAATACTCTTGATTCAGTCCGCAAGGCCCCCCCAGGGCATGCGGGCATCAGGAGCCTCCTCCAACAGGAACCGAACTGCAGAGACGTGGGAGGCCATGCATTTAGTGTGAGATTGTCCAGAGGGCTGGACCACGCCCAACCTCGGCTGGGCACTGGCCTGGCACCTCAACTGCCCGGGCTCGGGTTCTGCTTCCGACGGCCCCCTCGTTCACACCGCCACCCCAGAGGGGCCTAAAATCAGGCAAAAACACCCCCGAATTGGGGCAAAAAATCCAAAAATAGGGCTAGAATGTTTAGGGTTATTGCCAGTAGGGCTACACGCTATAGTGGCTGGTAAGTTTAGGTGTGTGGTGTTGGGCATCGTTCAGATTTTAAAGCTCAACATCTTTTTGGATGGAGAAAAATAGTTAAGACCCCAAAGAAAAAATACAGAGAAGACTTTAAACACCTCTACATCGTTCTGGATGGAGGAGACTACTTTTTGGAACCTTCTACAATTTTTCCTTGCCTTCAACATCGTCCAACACACCGATGGAGGCCTAAAAGTGGTCTGTCTGAGCCTAATCGCGACGTTTCTGAATCTATGGTCCTTCTTCAGGCGAGCTCAAACACCAAATAAAAGATTCCACTCACTCTGTCTCATTCATACTGTTTCTGAGGGGCGTGTCCCCAACATCACACACTGTTAAAACTAATTATCAGCCCTTTTTTGTGCGTCATTCTTCACTTATAACGTGCCAAACTATTTTGTGTTTTTGATGTTTTGCCCCAATTCACCACCTGTTATCACCTGATCACTGAATACTCTTGATTCAGTCCGCAAGGCCCCCCCAGGGCATGCGGGCATCAGGCGCCTCCTCCAACAGGAACCGAAGTGCAGAGACGTGGCGCTGGCGTACGTTAGGGGTGAGATTAAGTCCAGAGGTTGGACTACGTCCCACCTCGGTTGGGCACTGGCCCACACTTCAACTGCCCGCTTCGGTTCCTGCTTCGATTTGGCCCCCTCAAGCCCACACCGCCCCAGAGGGGCCTAAAATCAGGCAAAAACACCCCCGAATTGGGGCAAAAAAATCCCAAAATAGGGCTAGAATGTTTAGGGTTATTGCCAGTAGGGCTACACGCTATAGTGGCTGGTAAGTTTAGGTGTGTGGTGTTGGGCATCGTTCCGATTTTAAAGCTCAACATCTTTTTGGATGGAGAAAATTAGTTAAGACCCCAAAGAAAAAATACAGAGAAGACTTTAAACACCTCTACATCGTTCTGGATGGAGGAGACTACTTTTTGGAACCTTCTACAATTTTTCCTTTGCCTTCAACATCGGCCAACACACCGATGGAGGCCTAAAAGTGGTCTGTCTGAGCCTAATCGCGACGTTTCGGAATCTATGGTCCTTCTTCAGGCGAGCTCAAACACCAACTAAAAGATTCCACTCACTCTGTCTCATTCATACTGTTTCTGAGGGGCGTGTCCCCAACATCACACACCGTTAAAACTAATTATCAGCACTTTTTTGTGCGTCATTCTTCACTTATAACGTGCCAAACTATTTTGTGTTTTTGATGTTTTGCCCCAATTCCCCACCTGTTATCACCTGATCACTGAATACTCTTGAT
>VONZ01001853.1:0-90469 GCA_012976165.1 Labeo catla
CATATATATCCTCATCAAAGTTTATCAGGTCCATTTGTCCCAGTTCCAGTTTTAGCTCACCCTCAGCAGAGGTGCAGTGGGCGGGGCCTCCCTCGGCATCCTCATACTCCACTGAGAACTCCATCACGAGCGATGTTGCCGGTTCTTGCACCTGGTCAGACATGATGGGTTTAGGCTCCGGGGTGATCCTCAGCTCTGCTGCTCCATTTGGCGATGGCTCGTTGGTCGCGGTGGGCTCGGGCTCGACTCATGTACGTGAGAGGAAAGCCGCAACACGAAGATGAAATGCAATGACAAGTCTTTAATATAATCCACAATAGGTAATTCCCACATAGGAAAGGCAGGAACACACATACACAACATTGAGATTGGTCGACAAACACGGAACTGAAACCAACTTATAAAGACAGGTGATTACAATGAACTTAATTAAGACACAGGTGATACAAATTTAACTAATAATGACATAACAAGGACAGGAATAGGAAAATGAGGAAAAACCTACACAACTAGTCCAGGGGTGTGACAACTGTAAGTCACTTTGCATGAAAGCATTTGAAAGCAGAATGTAAATTATTTTTTTTTTTTTTTTTACATTCTTGGGCACAAACACACAATAAAGCTGCTCATTTCTTAAAGTTTGTTTTTTTCAAGGTACTACTATAATAGAAATGCTTACTTACAATTCATACAATTTCTGTTTTGGGGTTTAAATGGTCAGTTCAAACAAACATATAAATTTAGTCATTATTTACTCGCCTACACACTTTCCAAGTTTTTTTGTTTGTTTGTTTGTTTTTGTTTTGTTTTGTTTTTGGTCAAGTTTGTCCTGCTGGTTTCTGTTCATACAACATCAGTCAATGGGGCCCAGGTTTCAGAAGCTTTATGACATTATTTGATGATGCTTTTGAAGCCTCTGAAACTCTGGCTCCATTGAATGATTAAACCAGCAGAACAAACTTGATCAAAATCACATCCTCAGTGTCTTGTAGTATTTTTCTAGATTATCTCACTGGCTCTGAGCTCACTGATGATGAAGAGACCACAGCAACATCCGGCCCAGATGAGGCAATAAGGGCAGGTGTGATTTCTCCTTTCTCAGTACACACACCTGCAGATGTTAGATCACAAAGATGCACAAATATAATACAAAAGCTGTCATTTTAATTGCACCGTAACATTTGCTCTTTGTATTAGAAGTAACAAAATAACCTTGAGTACTTCAAAATAGCACTGAGTACTTCAAGCAGATCCTCTCCTAGCTCCAACCAAAAAGCCTTATAAAAGTCAAATGGGAGGCCTGGTGTCCTCCCAGACTCCATGCTTTGCAGGGCCTTAAAAAGCTCTCCCAGGGTGAACACTCCTGAAAGATCCACATTAGCCTCCTCTGAGACTTTAGGTAAGGTGCCAAAGAAGACACTTTCCACACAATGCCCTGAATCGAGTTCCAAAGCCCCCTGTGTTCTGTACCCCAGGATATGTGCTAACTGTGCCTTCTTCTTAGAGCAGGCTTCCATATGTGGAATTTCACCACCAGATCGAGCCAGTTTCTGAGATTTAAGTCTCTCTTTTTTCAAAAGCTCTAAGAACCGAGTCAACTCTTTAGTAACATTATCAGTGTACTGTTGCATAAACTGTTTTATTTAGACCTTATCATAATCCCACCACTGTTGTAATGAATAAAAAGAACACTTCATTGTTTTGTAAACTTCTCAATAGAACTTTAAAGATTCCTTTAAAAATATAATTTAACCAATTGGTATTAAAGTGCCAACATGCACTTTTGGGTTTTATTGAGCTTAAAATAAATTTAAGTAAATAAACTCACTGGCGTACTATAGCACTTCTCCTACGCGTTGTGTTCTCTACTAGCCCAGTTCGACGCGTTCTGAGAGCACTTCGGCTGTGTTGGTTAAAGTCAGTCTTTTGCTGTAGTGTGTCAGTAGGAAATATCAGATTACATTTCCAAACATTCATTTTGCCATTAATCATAATAATTCAGTGAGATGTTTGTTTGCACAAGGAGTCTGACAACAGCGAGTGCTCTGCACAGAGATCTGATCTCATCATCATCCAGTCTGTCTGGAATGACATGGAGAAACAGAACAAACTCAGACAGACTAAATCCAGAAGAACTGTGACAAAGTCTCCAGGATGCTTCAAGAAACCTACCTGCAAACCTGCAGCACTGTTAAAAGTTTTAGGCACTTGTGTAAAAATGCTGTAAAATGAGGATGCTGTCATAAATAGATTTTCTTTATCAATTATCTTCTATTAACTAAATGAAATCAACATTTGGTGCGACCATTCTTTGCGTTTACAGCAGCTTTTGCCCTAGGTGCACTTCCGCAAATTTTTTCAGGTAGCTTTGCAAGTAGGTCTCTTGAAACATCTTGGAGACGTTGCCACAGTTCTTCTGGATTTACTCTGTTTCAGTTTGTTCTGTGTCTTCATGTCATTCCAGGAAGACACAGACTTGACCTGACTTGATTACCTTCTGCCCTATTAATGGATGTAATGTTGTTGTTCAACAGCTTAGACTAGCAGTTTATACATGATGTGTGGCTTCTGAAATGCAATTAGTCATAATGTATATAATGTTAGTATTTGTAACTTTAAACAGCTGTTGAAAGCAATATTTCTTAAAGTGTTTAACTTTAAGAGGAGAAAATTACTTTAAGGTAGTACTAAAAGGTACTACACAAATGAGATTGCAGAGGATGCAGAGAAATTAGCTTTTCTGCGCTGTTCGGTTGGGAGTTAGACATACAGTCTTCATGATAAATTTGCTCAGCCCTGACAAACCAGGAGATAAAGGAGTTTTAGAGAATTAGTGGAACGGTTGAAAAAACACTGTAACTCCAAACCAATTAACATTGTGTCTTTATAAGTTAAATTAAGTTTAATTCTCAGAAAAGACAGCCAAATGACACTGTGGCTGTCACGAATCTGGTCGGTGTCCCGTTGTCCGCTCACCACCAGATGTCACTCTCACCTCACCTACACACTCTGACTGTTGCACCACACTCCGGACTGCATCTCCCATCCTCCACCGCACTGATTGCGTCAGCCCCCGTGACCAATCAGGCGTTCTATAAAGCCCCGGTCCTCCCCAGTGCACTTCACGGATTGTTGTTAGTGTTGTTATCTTCCATTGTTAGCTTTCCTAGTTTCCGTGTTCCTAGTGTTTAGTTCTATCGTCTGGTCTTCTCGTTCTCGTCTGTCTAGCCGCCTGCCTTTTGTACCCTCGCTCGTGTTTACGGATCACTCCCTTCGCTCAGCCCCCTTTATGGATTATGTTCGCCACGGATCGACCCACGCCTGACTCACGGACTTCTATTGTGCATCGCCCTAATATACCTGCTTGCTATTGTTCTGACCCTGCCTGCCTGACCATGCCTTTGCCTTGTCGATTCAATAAAAGCTCGCAAATGGATCCGCTCGCCTCTCGTCTCTCACTTCCTGTAACAGTGGCGGATTTTGTTGTGGTACTTCAATTAACTCGGCACTGCAATTATGGAGCAAGGTTGAAAGAAATACACTGTGACTCAGTTATTGGCTGGATTTACAACATCATTGCATTTACAATATCAAAACAAATCATTCACAGATGTGCACAATAAACAGTCAATGTAGATGGTGCTCAAGTTAAAAGCAAGGAAATAAATGGACACACAAAGAGCCAAGCCCTAAAGCTAGAAATGCGGTGATGATCACAAGCCCCATGAGTCTCATTTTCTGGAAGAACAGTGTGGTAGGAAAGGACATATTATAAAATGTTGGATTGCCCTTCACTAGGTCTAAGCCTTTAGGAAGAGGGTGAAATACAGTCAACAGCAGTCTAGTGTGAAGGAACATAGATTAGTTTATCCAGTGGTGGGCAGTAACGAAGTAGTTGTAATTCGTTACTGTACTTAAGTACATTTTTCAAGTATCTGTACTTTACTGGAGTAGTTTTATTTTGAGTAACTTTAACTTTTACTTCATTACATTCCAAAGCGTAAGATCGTACTTTTTACTTCACTACATTTCATAAACATATCGTTACCTCTTATAATATATCACGTGCTCTGAGACGCACAAGCGGTGTCTGATTCATGAACAAACTGATTCTTTTCAATGAACCTGTTAATCTGATTCGCCAATCGCACCAAACGATTCATTTACGAATGGAATGATCCGATTGCAGCTGTTCTCGAGTCGACAACTCACTGATTCAAATGATCCGTTTAGAGCGAGTCTCCAGTCAACTGAATTCACAAGTAAGAACCCGGAGATCTTGTGCGTGCGGGCGCGCGACTGATGCTGCGAAAAGTAAGTTACTAATGTCGAATTTTAGGATTAATTATTATAACTGAAAATCATATTTAGGTCAAAGCTGTCCGTTGTTTGTGAATTACATCTGCTGTAAAAGGTGATCTGTTTAAGCGCGCACTGAAATGCTTGAATTCAAAAACGAAAAATTTAAATAACAGCAAATAAAATAACTCATGCACATTCATATTCCCCGCTGCTGCAACGTTAGCAGTTTTATTAAAATGCTACGCATGTAGCCCTACGTGACGTCTGTTTTTATATTGTTTAGCAACAGTATACATTTTTATATTGTTTGGATCAGCTGGAGTAGACAGATATAAATGTTTATTCAACCATACTGAAAATAAGTAAATATTGTTAGCTGATGCTAACTGTCTAGCTGCTTGCTGGTGCTAAGTTGAGATAATTTTTTAGATATAAAGTCCACATATTTTTATTCAACCACCTAGATAGATTACATCCGAGGGAAAAAGAAAGGGTGTCATGCTCAGATCATGGTAACTACAGTAATTATCAAAGTGGAAAGTGATGCCCTCTGGGGGCATTTGGCCAGGGGTGTTTTTACATGGACAATATTTGAAAGGAAAAAATCATTATGATAATATAATTATATTTTCCTTAAAATGTTCTTGTTAACTTCAGTCCTTATTCTCAAGTCATATATAACTGTGATGTTATGCAAAACAAGCTTTACTTGTTCACACTTTTTTCTTACTGTTGAAAATATGATGGTCAAATCTGTTTTCTCTCAGGTACATTGCTGTGTAAGCTTCACATTGAATATTACTATATCACTCTCGTCAACATAGTCCATATCAACAACAGTAGGATTATAAAAAATATGTGCTGCCTATATAAAATTGCAAAATAAATCTGTCAGTACTTTTTTACTTAAGTACATAAAAAATCGGGTACTTTTGTACTTTCACTCGAGTAAAATTGAAAGAGGAGCACTTTTACTTTTACTGGAGTAATATTTTATTATACGTATCTGTACTTTTACTCGAGTACTCAAATTGTGTACTTCGTCCACCACTGAGTTTATCACATCAGTTACACAGCGGAAACCAGCTCCAGTGATGGGCAAGACATTTTCACCAGTGTTACTAATGTCAAATACAGAATATGCCAAGTTATGTAGTGTACTCTCTTGGAAACCTATATGGGTGAAACAGTACAAATACTGGGGGCCACAGATGTGATCATTCGGCAAGATAATCAGGTTAGGGAGCTTCCTGTCGTGGTGGTATCCACTGAAGGGCCAAACCTTCTGGGACAGGTATAGATTAAAGAGCTAGATACATCCATCAGTAACCAAGTGAACACAGAAACTACAATATTTCAGAGGGTGTTGTCAAGACATGAAGCTGTGTTTAAAGAGGGCTTAGGGACATGCACATTTAGAGTCTCTAACTTAAACTCTCTAGCTCCACCAACACCTCAAATTGTCACTCATGTTTATGTAAATCATTTTTTGAACTGTAAGGTCTAGAAGTCAAGTTCTTTTTTTCCTCTGATTCCTTTACTCACGTTGAGTTATATGCATACCAAAATTTAAATTTCTGTGCATTAAGATTTATTTATTTATATATATTTATTTATATATTTATTTATTTATTTGCAATTTTGAATTATTACTCAAGAGAAGCTCAAAGTGGAGGAGGAGGATGAAGACTGAAACACACAACAGTGATGGTGAAGATGGACCAACTGACCTTCATCCCCCACCAGTCAGCTTCCAGTAAAATGGATGATATTTCATATTCTAGTATATTTGATATCTCAGTGATATTCAGCTGAAAATATGTAAGCAAATAAATAAGAGAAAAAAATAATGTTTGTGCTGAATAGTTGCAACGTTTATAGGATCATAATGGTACTCAGAATTATTAGACTTAAAACATTCATGCATTTTAGTCTGTACAACTATGTATTCCAATAGAATAAAAATGTTGTTTTTTTTTTTTTTTCTTTATCATTTTACATGCAGCAGATTAATGTCAATTAGCTTGTTTTTGGCTTCTGGATTGGCATATCTTATTATATTTTATTTGCATATTGCTGTATACATATATATCCAAAGTCATGAAACTTGGCATGATGGCAGGGTCCGATAGGTCTAACGTAGTCTGATATATTGACATAATTATCATATTGCACAACTGATTGTTTTTTTTTTTTTGCCTTTTGTATCAGCAGCCAATGAGCTTGCTGCTCAACATTCAAACATTTGGCTAGTGCTTGCTGTAGCAGTTGCAGCATCTCTCCACCTTCCATAGCTCCATCTGTATAGATCTACAACAGGGCGATTCATGCTATATATGGGGGTTATTTCATATAATGAAATTAATGTGTTATTTTACACTCACATTGGGCCTCATTCATTCTTGCGTAAATATATGAGTAAATTCTGAGTAATTTGTGCGTAAAAACGCTTCGTAAACGTCCAATTTGATAGTTAAACATGCGTATGTTAATGAATTTCAATCATTCGTAAATAGGGCGCTCGTGCACGCTTATTCACAATTAGCATAATATGAATTAGAGCTACGCAAATTGCATGTCCAGGAACACAGTGGAATATTCTGGTCTACTTTCTCAGGTTTGACTCTAGTACGGGGTGGTGAACATTGGTCCTGGAGAGCCACAGCCCTGCAGAGTTTTGCTAATCAAACACACCTGAACAAGCTAATCAAGGTCTGAAGGGTTACTAGGAAGCTACTGGCAAATGAGTTTTAATTAGGGTTGGAGCTGAACTCTGCAGGGCTGCGGCTCTCCAGGACTAGAGTTCGCCATCCCTGCTCTAGTATACTGCATAAATGCAAAAAAGACTAATAGGCTATATGCCTAACAAGAAATATTCAGTAACGTGTCCAGCAAGGAGTTTTCAGCCAGTTGAAAAAATGTCAGGTGCTCTTCTTAAAATGACCAGCTGGTGGCACTTGAAAATGCTTTGGTGACACAGCATTTTTCCACCTGAGGGACTTTAGTCGCTATGATTTGGAATAGGCTATTCATGGCGGCAACGTATTAGTATCTCACTTTAGAGAATTTTACTTAATATAAAAAAAGCAATAACTAGTAATATTTACTTCTTCATTGTTGTAAGCAGTTGTTGTACAGGTTGGATAGTTGGTCGGTATTTGTCCCACCCGTCCTCTATGTGTGGCTGGGTAAATAGTGACAGTGACGAGCACTGCATTTTAAAGTTATCAACACAGCTACAAAAAAAAAAAAACACATCCAAAAGAAGGCAAGGGCAAATGAATGTGTAATTATTATGGCAGTGCATCAAAATTCAATGTCATCAGTTTGCCAAAAAGAACACAGAACATTTTACGCACCATTTACATGTGGTAGTGTTACGGATCTGGTCGGTGAGCTGCGGACCGCTCACCACCAGATGTCACTCTCACCTTCCTTACACACACTGACTGTTTCACCACACCCTGGACTACATTCCCCATCAGCCTTTGCACTTCATCCGCGTCCAATCAGAGACACTATTTATACCCCGATCTTCCTGTCACTCACTGCCGAGTATTGAATCGTGTTTATCATTCATACAAAGCGTTTCTCCGTGTTTCCCCGTGTCTTGTTTCTGCCTTGTTGTTTTGTTTAGTCTGCCTATCGGAACCTTCGCCTGTCTGACCATTCTCCTGCCTCGCCCTTTGGATAACGTACGCCGCTGATCGACCCTCGCCTGTTTATGGACTATTCTTCGTCGTGCTGTCAATACACCTGTTTGCCACTGTTTGACCCTGCCTGCCTTTCGTCCATGTCTTTGCCTCGTTGTGTTAATAAAGGTTTGCAAATGGATCCGCCCGCCTCCCGTCTCTCCGTTACAGAATACTCGGCCAACAAAGATCCAGCAGCTCAGAATACAGCAGCTCAGATCGTGCGTCTTAAACAAGGTGAGTGGTCCGCAGCTCATCCAACGCCCCAAGGGCACGGCCAGTTTTGATGGCCAGCGTGGTGGACCCACCACTAGTGTCAGGGCGATCTTCAAACATCCCAGTACCATCAACATCGTCAGAACCCTTCTTTAATGATGTCCTGTCACCTGCCGCTGCTCTTCCTATAATGGCGGTGGCCTTTTGGTGTGTGTGGGCTGCACACTCAGCTCCTGAGGCCACGTCTGTTCCCGAGTCAGCTCCTGAGGCCACGTCTGTTCCCGAGTCAGCTCCTGAGGCCACGTCTGTTCCCGAGTCAGCTCCTGAGGCCACGTCTGTTCACGAGTCAGCTCCTGAGGCCATGTCTGTTCACAAATCAACCCCTGAGCTCCCGTCTGATCTCAAGCCTGCTCCAGAGCTCCCGTCTGATCACAAGCCTGCTCCAGAGCTCCCGTCTGATCACAAGCCTGCTCCAGAGCTCCCGTCTGATCACAAGCCTGCTTCAGAGCTCCCGTCTGATCACAAGTCTGCTCCAGAGCTCCCGTCCGGTCTCCAGTCCGCTCCAGAGGCCTCCTCCATTGGAGAAGCTGCGCCCATGCCTCCTGAGGTGTCGGCACTCGCCGTAGAACCTCCTAGGGAGGCGGCGTTAACCTGCGCTCTCTCTGCTTCTCTCCATATTCTGTCTGCCTCCTCTGTCCCTGTTCTCCCCAGGTCCCAGTCCATTATGCGGGTTCCTGCTCAGCCCTGGAGGACCCTGGCGCCTCCTGTTCCGCCCTGGAGGGCTTCGGTGCCTCCTGTTCTGCCTCCTGTTCCGCCCTGGAGGGTTCCTGTGCCTTCTGCTCCGCCTCCTGCTCTGCCCTGGAAGGCCCCTGCACCTCCCGCTCCGCCCTGGAGGGCTCTTGCGCCTCCAGCTCCGCCTCCTGCTCCACCCTGGAGGGCTCTTGCGCCTCCTGCTCCGCCTCCGGTTCCGCCCTGGAGGGCTCCTGCGCCTCCAGCTCCGCCTCCTGCTCCGCCCTGGAGGGCACTTGCTCCGCCTTCGGTCCCGCCCTGGAGGGTATCTGCTCTGTTGGTCCTGCCTCAATCATCGGGCCCCCCACATGGACCTGGCCCTCCAGCCCTCGCCCTGTCTCGCTCCCGCCCCACCGCTCCCCTGGACTGTTGCTTCCTTCGAGCGTCTGGAAGCCGCTCCTTGGGGGGGGCTATGTTACGGATCTGGTCGGTGAGCTGCGGACCGCTCACCACCAGATGTCACTCTCACCTTCCTTACACACACTGACTGTTTCACCACACCCTGGACTACATTCCCCATCAGCCTTTGCACTTCATCCGCGTCCAATCAGAGACACTATTTATACCCCGATCTTCCTGTCACTCACTGCCGAGTATTGAATCGTGTTTATCATTCATACAAAGCGTTTCTCCGTGTTTCCCCGTGTCTTGTTTCTGCCTTGTTGTTTTGTTTAGTCTGCCTATCGGAACCTTCGCCTGTCTGACCATTCTCCTGCCTCGCCCTTTGGATAACGTACGCCGCTGATCGACCCTCGCCTGTTTATGGACTATTCTTCGTCGTGCTGTCAATACACCTGTTTGCCACTGTTTGACCCTGCCTGCCTTTCGTCCATGTCTTTGCCTCGTTGTGTTAATAAAGGTTTGCAAATGGATCCGCCCGCCTCCCGTCTCTCCGTTACAGGTAGGGAGCAGGTGTATATTTCTTTCATACCAGCTAACATTTTGAATATACAAACACTTTTTTTGAATTAGAAAATTTACGTCAGAACAGCTTTACGAACGATTTGCACAAAAATTCATTCTGCTCGTGTTTCATGAATGAGGCTAATTATGTGTGATGTTCCTTATGTATAGCTACTGATTATGCTACTTGTGACCTTGTGAATTGCCACTAGGGGACAAATAAAGTGTTTGAAATTGAAATTGAAGAGTAAACTTATTTAGAGTAACAACAATGTCCAAGCCTAATGAGAAGTTTGGAAATCAAAGTCTTTGTTCAAATTAAATATTATGATAAATGCTGAAACTGACATTTATAGTTGTGCTTTAAGAACATCCCACAACTATGATAAACTCAGTTTTGAGTCAGTTTTACGCTGTCAGTAATGCTAGCTGGTTTCCTTCTAAGTGTATGAACTTATGTCAGTCTGCTTGTCTGTTTGGTGAGTCTGTACATTATTAAACTCATCAGCTGTCGGCTCCTTTGCACTGAGACTTGCTCTACAAACAGAACACATGTCTGTCCTCTCATCATTCTTATAAAAGTATTTAAGTTTTTTCTTAAGAACACCTTTTCTTTCCTTCTTGCCAAAGGCTTGCTGATCAACTGCATGAAAAACACCATAAGGGTATCTTTTTACACTGCCAGTGTGTCATCATAATATTCAAAATAACTGCACACATTATGTATCGTGGGTGACTTACTTGGCTAGCATTTCAGTAGAATAAAACTTAAGAAATACAAACCATTTCAGCAAGTTATCCAGAAATTTGAAACACAGTAACCTATCACATAGCATATGTTAGGCCAAGTTCAGGAAAACATGGGGGAAGATTCCACATTAAAAACAATGTGTATTTACTTTAGAATTGTTACATATTTAGATATTAGCATGCGCTGAATGGCCTATGATAATAGCAAGAATCCCCCTGGTTAAACTTGTACAGAATATATAAAATCGTATCAATTTTTAAGTGTCATTTTTGTAAAATACTAAATCAGCTATTCAATTCAGAATTGTATTTTGACATTTCAATTGAATATTTTAGCAACCAATGACAAAGCGTTTGATTATTTATATATTAAATTGCCCATATTTTAATTAAACTGAATTTACTGAATTGAATGCAAATTAAATGATCAGTTAATTAGCCTATACTTTTTAATGAAAAGCAATGTCTGAATTGTACATCTAATTAATGGAAATACTACATGAATATAGCTGCAAGTGTTGTTATGGGGCCACCGCAAACACAGCAACCAATGCAACTGCAAGCACTGCAAACATTGTAAGCACGACATGTACAGCAAGCAGAGCACACACAGTAAATACAGCACATACCGCAAACATAACAATCACAAGTGCATCAAAACACATCACACTAAACAGTCAACAACTCTACAATGTGAATATCAAAAGAACCAACACTTTAAGATTTTGTATATGGATGCACTGCATGTTACACTGAAAAGGTTCAGTTTAAGTTCACAAAGACACAATGTCTGGAACAGAAGCACCGTTTCTGGCACCTCTTGCAGTCAGGGCAAGTTCCACACAGACTTCTCACATTAGAAAGAATGGCAACTGGTTAGCATGCTAGCAAACACAGGCATAGTCAATTTAGGAAAGTTATTTCTTGGGAATGCTAGCGAATATCAAAAATCCATCCAGTCATTTCTGTGTAGCCAGGGGCCGTATTCGTAAAAAACATCTTAAGACTAAAAGTAGCTCCTTGGTATTTTCATATTCTTGCAAAAAAAAAGAAAAAAAAGGCCTATTAGTAAAACCACCCCACATGGAAAGAACCTATATGAGGATATATGCGCATATATGAAACCTATATGCAGTATATATGCACATATATGATAATATATATGCTGCATATATGCGTATATATGCCACATATAGGCAAAATTGAGGTGCATATATGTGCATATACAGGCCATATAGGTCTCCTGTATTGCTTCTTTATATCCACAAAAAAGCCCTATATGTACATACAAGATATGTCTCCTATATAGCTCATGGCAGGATCTGGTCATTTTAGCTCATATCTCACTTTGGCAACTGTCATACATGATGCCTAGCTCATATTTTCTATTATCAAGGCAATAACTAAGAACTAACTAAAAAAAAAAAAAAAAATGCAAAAAACTTATGTGCGAACACGTGAAATTGGTATCACATGTAATTGGCATGTTATGGAATTTACCCACACGGAGATAACCTATATAAACATATATGTTTTAATATAGGTTTTGATATAGGTTTTTAATATATGTGACATATATAAATTTGGCCGTTTTCCTATATTATATGTACATATGTAAAAAAAACCTATATCAAAACCTATATTAAAACATATATGTTTATATAGGTTATTTCCGTGTGGGACAGTAAGAGCTGTGAGATGAGAACTACAACCACAATGAGCACAGACCACCAGATGAAACTTGCAACCAGAAACCAGTAGAGCAACACGTACACACTTGCTTTGTGCCATTGTGCCCTTACTTCTTAACACTTTTCACAACTTCGAATCAGTCTTTCAGCATGTGAGCCATCGCATGCAAAATCCATTCAATTAACCCTCTGAGGTCGGCAAACATTTTGGCGATTTCAATTAAATTTATTTTCCTGCTAACAGCAAAAGATCTTCAATTACTCCATCATTTTCGGTCATATACATAAGAGTAAGATATCATTCAAAACTGTAACTATCATTCAAAACCCATAATGACAACAAAATGCTGTGCTTTTGTAAAATAATGAAAACAAACAGGGTGTGCTTTCTGCCATCTCTGTTTCTGTGAGCTTCTTTCTAAAAGACGTCACAAAAATGAACCAAAACTCAGCAAATACTTAATACACAGACATGAAAAATATGTCTGTAAAAAGCTTTAACTGTCTGCTTTTAAATGAAGTCTTATTGAAAACAAATATTCTTGTTTAAAGTAATCTGTATAAAACCAACAACATTAATCATCCGTGTGAGCCACACAAATATGTAAACATCCATAATCACTTCCATAAAACACTGAGCTTCATCAAGTTCATCTAGGTTACTGTTTGTTTTTGGAGGAAGAAGTATGCGATGCGATGCATGTCTGGGATGTCCATATCTTTCTGATGAGTAAGTATGTTTTCTTACTTGCATTAGTTAACCTGTTATTGTGACATAAATGTGTACACTTTTTGTGCTCAATAACATACCTTTGACCTTCATCATTCTGAGTATATGGTGTTGTGAATAAAATAGAAACAATAAAAAAATACATAAATGAACATTTTAATCTCCAGACATTGTTTTATACCTGCCTCAGTCACAGTCAGGGCCCTTTGTTTCTCAGGTGTGAATTACATTAATATTCATGGCCAGTGTCACAGTATATATATATAAACAGTCAAAACAGTTCTCAAAAGTTTTGTGAACAAAAGTTCTGTATGTTTCATGGCCTTATTTCACTGACTTAAAAAACACACATAAATGTTGTTTTCCTAAAAATACAAATACGAAGTGAATCTTTAACCACTGTTAAACTACTGATAGAAATGAAGTGATACACAGAGAAAAATTACTTTCTTGAATAGTATAGTATAGTATAGTATAGTACACAGTGTCAAAATAAATAAATAAATAAATCTTGTATAATATAGCAGCCAGTGTCAATAAAAAGTAGAAAAAATTATGTTTGTATATAACAAAAGTATCAGACTTGTATGTCATGTATTTAAATATATTTGTAATTGCACATTTGTAATGCTGAAGTTCCAATTTAGTACATCTAAAATGTGACCCTGGACCACAAAATCAGTCTTAAGTCACTGGGGTATATTTGTAGCAATAGCCAAAAATACACTGTATGGGTCAAAATTATTGATTTTTCTTTTATGCCAAAAATTATTAGGAAATTAAATAAAGATTTTCCATAAAGATATTTTGTAAAATTCCTACTGTAAATATATCAAAACTTAATTTTTGATTAGTAATATGCATTTTTATGAACTTCATTTGGACAACTTTAAAGGTGATTTTCTCAATATTTTGATTTTTTTGCTCCCTCAGATTCCATATATTGAAATAGTTGTATCTCGGCCAAATATTGTCCTATCCTAACAAAACTTACTTCAATGGAAAGCTTATTTATTCAGCTTTATAAATCTAAATTTTGAAAAATTGATTTTGTGGTCCAGGGTCACAAATATATTCATTTTAAATGTTGTGTTGAATAACACACTGCAGTTAAAATGCTATCAAGTACTTTACATTTGCTTTAGCATGTTAGTAAACACATCAAAATTAGTGTTCATCATTAAAGAATGACAAAATAATATTAAAACAATAATTTAATGTACTTTTTAAAAGTGTATTTAAGTGTAATAAGAAACATAGTCTTGAAAGTGTACTACATCTTTTATTTCACTAACGTTATCTTTAAGTACAGTTCTTTAAAAATATAATTTTAAGATTTTAAGTACACTACAGTTATCGTCCTTATTTTTCAAGGATATTTTTTGATTGTATACTTGCTGGAACTACAGTCAGAGCTATGGCTTTGAAATGAGTATAGAGACACATTAAACTTAAACAATGAACCAACAACCAGAGACCTACAGGAAGAAAAAAAAAAGTACTGTCTGTCGAGAGAACATCATTAGTGTGAACAGAGAGAAACTAAACTGCTGAACCGAAAGACATTTGAACTGAAGGCAGCAACTGCATCACATTTCAGTATCATTCAGGTAAGTTTCTGTGCCTGTGATTGATCGATTGATCTATACTACTGATCTATCCACCTTTTTTATTAATGAGCTTACTACATTTTAAATATTGTCTGCCAGTAAAATAATGTAAAGGTTTTTTTGGATGTGACAGTAATACCACAAGAACTTCTCTTGCAGGAGCACTTTAAGTGTCTTTTTATTTCTATTCCACTCTGGTAATGTGAATAAGACAACGGAACACTGATTTAATGAACAATATATTCTACTGGAATTGCATTCTTTACTGTTTTTAAAGCAGGGAAACACAACAGACCTTATTTTTGTATCTGTCAAAATGCAGAAAAAAATAAAATAAAAATATTTGGTCAAGGCAACATACATTTGTTACAAATAACTGTTTTACTACAGTATTACTGAATATGACTATCCTTAGTTTTTTAAGCGCATACAGTACTACACTAGACTGCTTTACAAAACACAGAGAAACTGATTATGTTGTTGTTATTATTATTATTATTATTATTATTATTATTATTTACATTTTTAGTTTTAGTGTTTTGTTTTTTTTAGTGTTTTTTGTAGATACTAGCCATTTCTTCAACAGATTTAATCTCCTACTCATCTGAGATTTAGTGGCCTGCCTAGGGATAGAAGGATGCTTCTATATGTAATCTGTAATTACTTTTCATGTCTAAAAGTTGCACGTTACTTAAAGAGAATGTGACTATTTATATATGGTGGTTATGAATTAATGAAACGCATTTGTCCATGTTTCACTTTGTCTCGAATCACGCTCACGGACAGTGCACCGTCTCTTCCGCGGCTCAAAACCCTTTCATCTTTTTTTTTTTTTTTTTCTCGAGCAATCGGCTGACATTCACGTTACATGATTAGACTGATTTTTACGTTGAAAGGGCGACATTGCACCGCATTAAAATGAATTAACATTCATGTTTTTATAACCCAAAGACAACAGAATTATGAAATTACACATAAGTAAATTTATCACTCTAAAGTTCATTTAAATGCAAGTAATATGCAATTAAGTGTCTGAAAACATAACATTTAGTTAATAGTTATGCATGTACTATTTCCATAATAAGTTTTCTTTTTATTAAGTTTTTATATATATATATATATATATATATATATATATATATATACTAAAGTATGTGATTACTGCTGAGGGGACCCTTTTTTCTGCTCCTTTCTTTAACCTAAGAAACAAATTTGAATGCATGTAAAAATTTAAGACATTCTTTTCAGCTTCTACAAAAGAAGTTAACAAGATGGCAATATTGTTACACTAGTAGTGAAATGTGCCGGTTAATGGTGATCACATAGAGCTCTGATTAAACTATGACAGTTTAACATTTTTCCATTAAAGAGAGCTGTAAATATATGAAACACATTTTTGAAAGAAATTAATTCAATTATATACAATATCAATATCTATATCTCATTCACTCAATACAAAACATTCTTCCTTTTCTTTTAGAAACTGGATTGGTGAAAATCAGGCCTTGTTGGACAACTACAGAGATTCTACTTTTTCCTACAGATTATTGCATTTATGAACAATATGCCCCTAATGAATCTCAATTTAAGAAACGTCTGTAATTCTTCAGAAATCAGACTGTGTAGCTTCCTCATCACTAGTGTTTGTGCGGGTCTGCCAGCTCTGGTTTGGGCTTCACATCTTCTGCACCTTCACAGAAAAATCAGAGGTCGAATCTCAGCCTTCATCGTCCTCCTCCTCCTCAGTGACCTGATACAACTGCTTCTCGATATATATATAGTGACACGACTACTGACAAAATTATACTGGACTCCTGAGCTTTTCCAGTTTTGGTTATGGTTTCATTTGTGTGGTTTTCAGCTGTACCAGCTGGTGGCTCTAGAGGGGGTTCTGACACTGAAATATTCACTGTGGTCTGCTCGTATTTGCTCACTGCCCTGTTATATCACAATATGTATCCTTGTGCTTGTCTTTTCCATACCAAGTATGTTCATTTTTTTCATGCCTCCAACTGTAAACACGCCGATTTTGTTATTGAATATTGGCACAAGTTTGACATATCTGAGCTTATTGGCTGCAACATTTACAATCACCTGCAAAGGCTCTTCTACTCCTGTAAGCAAAAAAACATGTCCAGTGTTCACTGTTGCCATTGTTAATTTTGTCATGCTCTACTTACCTTTCATGTTGGTAATCTGTGTGAATTTATTCATCAAAGGTGGAGTCCACCCATGTTTGTATGTGATGTCTGTCTGCTTGATGAGTTTAAGAGTGATTTCAGATCCTCTCCTGTGTGTTTTGGTCTGCAGAGGAAATCTCAGAGATGTTCAGACACCACAGACACACACAGAACCCAACGCTGATGAGACGTCAGTCTGAACTTGATGGCTGCCATGAGCTCAGGATTTCATGAATTCAGGATTTCATTTTTGTAAAACCAGCAAAAAATGCATTATTTGATTTGTTTTATCTAGCTGAAAATCAAAGCTATATTTGTATTATGTGTATAAACTTCTTAAATTTTACTTAATGTACATTAATTTGCTCATTCAACCACTGTATTTGTTTTTGAAATAAACATTTAGATGAACATTCAAACCAAAAAAAAAAACAAAAAACTAAGGACTTTTTTTTTTTTTTACTGTACAATAAGTCAGTCCATCTGGGGTGCGTTTCCCGTACAACAACGTAACTCGATGATTAACCTCCATAGTAGCTACCATGCATTGTTGTGGAAATGAACTAGCTAGTCATGACTGTTTCCCGAACACAGTCGCATTTCCGTCATTTGAACCACATTAGTTCAACAATGTAGGGCCATTGTTCTGCCACATAACTGATTAGAGATCTCTAAAATGCAGCTATATTGAACATGGCACCTGATGACTAATTTACTTTTTTTTTGTTCCTGTCATTTCGCTTTATTTGACGTTTGATTAATCGCAGGTTCCCTCTTACGTCATACTCAGGGATTCCCATTTATGCACATGCGCACTATTTAAAAATGGCGCTTATAGAGGCCGCACAAAAATACACAGATTAAAATAATTTATATTTAGATAGAATGGAAGATATAGACTGTACTGCATGTTAGCTTGCTTATTGTGCCCAAGAGCATAATTTATTGAGCCCACATGTCTTACGAACAAGGAACTATGCTTCTAACCAAAGGTCGAGAGCGGTAGTTCCAACCATGTAAGTTTGTGACACTGTTTGCGAATCGCTGAACTATGTTGGTAACGATGGAACTTGCAACCATAGTTGGCTAACGATGCTTTTGGGAAACGCACCCCACATTTGCTGTATTTTATTATTATTTTATTTTTTAATAATTATGTTTCTTCTTAGTTTTTTCTTTTGTGTACATTAGGGTTGTAACATCTAATGTTGTTAAATTAATGTTTATTGCATTTATTGTTTGTGTGTTACCATGATGGTGTTTAGTGTTTGTGTGAATGACACTGTGCACCTTATATACATGTTGGTATTTAAAAGCTTCATGTGATGAGTTTTGGTTTGTTGTGTGACTTTCTCACCCTCACCTGCTTTGGTTATGCTTTTGGTGCTTTTTCTTTAAATGTGTCCAAAAATAGGCCTATTTTGAAACATTTTACGAGGCAGAGAATTCACATTCATTTGTAATTTGTATTAAAAGTACATCAAACACTAACAATGTTTATAACATGCTTGGGATGTTTTTTGTTTGTTTGTTTTGTTTTTGTTTGTTCAGAGAATTATCAAAATATTTACCAAATTCAGTTTAGTGTGACAAAAAGGAAATATGGTGCAATTGTATGCATTACATATTTTAATAAAATTACATAGATTCAATTACTTGTTACCAAATAATTATTACATTACAAATTTTCAGCCTACTACATTTATTTACTACATTAATAATTTACTACTTAACTTTAAAAGCCTCTATTTATTAAATTAAATGTAATGTAGCCTATTTACACATGTAATGTTTAGGTGTTTAAATATCATTAGTTGTAGTTTGTCGTCACAGATACCATTTGATTTTAACATTTCTTCATGATTAATTAGACACTGAAGACACTGATTTTTTTAGGGATGGGAGAAACCAAGCTTTTTGAAGCTCTGGATCAGTCAAACTAATTATTTCATAAATGATTCATAAAATGCAACGCAAACTCAGCCCTAACATGTATAATGACACCTCTTACAATTTCAAATGTTTTCATGAAAGTGCAGAATATTTCATGAAATATACTGCCATTAAATACCATTAAATCAGGATGAAATAGGAAGTGTACAGTAGGCTACTGTGCTTCTGTAACAAAGCGGAGCTGAGGCAGGATGAGGTGAGGATCTAAGTGCAGGAGTTTATTGAAAGTCCAAGAAAAAACAACAAATAATCCAAAACGGGTGACACTAAGAAACCAGACAAGAACAGGAAGCAACCATTACAGACATTAACAACTGACAAAATACAGGGGAGAGACAAGGACTATTTATACACAGGGCAGAGGTAATGATCTAATTGGTAACCGGGGTAACTAATGAGGAAGTGGGTGTGGTTCAATGAACATCCATGGCGACAAACAAGGGAACAGAGAGGCAGGGAGACAGTGAACAATAAGACACAAAAACTACAAAATTAAAGTCCTTAACCACAGATACAGAAAACAAAGACCAGGATCATGACATAACCCCTCCTCCAAGGAGCGGCTTCCAGACGCTCCAAACAGGAATTCAAGTCCAGGAGGGGGGAGGAGCTCAGGCAGAACTGGGGAAGGATGGAGGGCCAGGTCCATGTGAGGGGAGATAAACAGGGGACTGAAGCAGAGCAAGAGGCCAGGGTGGAGTCGGCCAGATGGGGGGAGCTGAGGACCACCAGATCATGAGAGAAGACCTCCACGGCGGAGCAGGCGGACCCCAGCAGGGCGGAGCAGGAGCCCACCAGGGCGGAACGGACGGAGCATGCAGCGCCGGGACCCTCCAGGGTGGAGCAGGAGGCGCAGCAGCCCTCCGGGGCGGAACAGGAATCCGCGTCACGGTCTGGGACCTGGGGTAAGCAGGGACAGAGGAGGCAGACAGAATAGGGGGAGAAGGCACAGCAGCCCTCCAGGGCGGAACAGGAGGCGGAGCAGGAGGCGCAGCAGCCCTCCGGGGCGGAACAGGAACCTGCGTCATGGTCTGGGACCTGGGGAAAGCAGGGACAGAGGAGACACACAGAGTACGGAGAGAAGCAGAGACGTTGTAAGGGAACGCCGCCTCCATGGGAGGTTCTACAGCCACAGCTGACACCTCAGGAGGCATTGGCACGGCTTCTCCGACTGGCGGGAACTCTGGAGCAGGCTTGTGACCAGGCGGGAGTTCTGGAGCAGGCTTGTGATCAGGTGTGAGCTCTGGGGTCAACTTGTGAACAGGCATGGCCTCAGGAGCTGACTCGTGAAGACCAGCAGTGACTTGACTTGGCTCGTGAAGCTCAGCAGTGACTTTGCTTGGCCCAGGAACAACGGCTGTGACTTTGCTTGCCTCAGGAACAACGGCTGTGACCTTGCTTGATGCAGGAACGACAGCCTTGACGTTGCTTGACGCAGGAACGACAGCCTTGACGTGACTGGACTTGGAAGCTTGACTGAACTTGAAAGCTTGACTGGACTTGGAAGCAACATCAGTAGCTTGACTCGACTCTGAGGCAGCGGCTGTAGCTTGACTTGACTCTGGAGCAGCGGCTGTGGCTTTATTTGACACTGGAACAGCGACTGTATATTTGCTTGACTTTGGAACTACAGCTTTGGCTTGACTTAACTCGGAAGCTTGACTGGAAACTGATGCTTGACTGGACGCTGGGGCTTGACTGGACGCTGAAGCTTGACTGGACGCTGAAGCTGCAACTTGACTCGGGAAATTCAGCTGCAACTTCACTGAACTCAGAAACTTGACTTGACTCAGGAAACACAGCTGCAACTCGACTGGACTCAGAAACTTGACTTGACTCAGGAAACACAGCTGCAACTTGACTGGACTCAGAAACTTGACTCAGGAAACGCAGCTGGTGCAGGCTCAGGAGAAGCAGACATGCCGTTAACAGGCTGTGGCTTGGCTGAAGTGGTGTAAGCTGGTTCTTGAGCAGCAAACTTAAGGTGGACTGGTTCTGGCATGGCCCTCCTGTGTGCAGGCCCTGGCGTGGCGGCCATCTTTGCGACAGGCTCCGGCGTGGCGGCCATCTTGTCCAGTGGCTCTGGGCTGGTGGCCATGTTGTGAATTGCCCTCTCAACCTCCTCCACAGTAAAAGGGGATTCACAAAACAGCAAAACAAAGTCTATATACTGTGCCAAGGTCCAGCTGGGGTCCTCATCAGGTAAGGTTAAACTAATTTCTGGATCGAGTCCACTCCAGAAACAGTCCTTTATTTTAGTGTCATCTCCAGGCACAAGATGGCTATATAAAAGGAACTCCCCCACATAATATTCGATAGGTCGGCCATTTTGAAAAACTGAGCAAAGGGTACTCAGAGGGTCGCACAAAACTCCTACTAGATCCATTGGAGTTCAGTTGTTCTGTAACGAAGCGGAGCTGAGACAGGATGAGGTGAGGATCTAAGTGCAGGAGTTTATTGAAAGTCCAAGAAAAAACAACAAGTAATCCAAAACGGGTGACACTAAGAAACCAGACAAGAACAGGAAGCAACCATTACAGACATTAACAACTGACAAAATATAGGGGAGAGACAAGGACTATTTATACACAGGGCAGAGGTAATGATCTAATTGGTAACCGGGGTAACTAATGAGGAAGTGGGTGTGGTTCAATGAACATCCATGGCGACAAACAAGGGAACAGAGAGGCAGGGAGACAGTGAACAATAAAACACAAAAACTACAAAATTAAAGTCCTTAACCACGGATACAGAAAACAAAGACCAGGATCATGACATCTTCACATGCCATTTATTATTTTGTATAAATCATAATAGCAAGGTTTATATATCAGACCCCTTATTTTCTAGCAGGTGCACATGTATTTCAAATAAGTATAACCCCTGTATAACCACTCTTTTAGATGACATATTAGGGTTCTTTGGAGTCATAATGTTCTAGCAAGACTTGATGATTTACCAAAGAAGCTTGTCTGTATTAATCAGGACATTATATGTGACCCTGGACCACAAAACCAGTCATAAGGGTCAATTTTTAAAATTTACATATCCAAAAACTGAATAAATAGGCTTTCCATTGATGTATGGTTTGTTAGGATAGGACAATATTTAGCCAGGATAAGATTTGAAAAATCAAAACATTGAGAAAATCACCATTAAAGTTGTCCAAATTAAGTTCTTAGTAATGCATATTACTAATCAAAAAATAGCTTTTGATATATTTATGGAAGGAAATTTACAAAATATCTTAGTGGAACATGATCTTTACTTAATATCCTAATGATTTTTGGCATTAAAGAATAATTGATAAGTTTGACCCATACAATGAATTTTGGCTATTGTTAAAAATATCGTGGCCTCATTGTTTATACACAAGTATTTATATGTAACATTTAGAGGCACAAAATATACATTTTTGTATGTCGTTTTTATTGATGTTAATTTAGACGTATTAAACGGACAAATCGCTACGTATTTTAAAAGGATATAAAACGTAAATGACCAAAATACACAGGGAAATGACCATTTTAGTAACAATATAGAATAAAAAATATTTTTTATAGTCGCTAATCCCATTTCTACCTTTAAACCTAACCATAACTCTCTCTGTACAGTAATAAAGACAGATAAGTGCATCGAATAAGTGCACTGAATTTGGGTCTGTTCCTCACAGTCGTACGGATTTGAAGATTTGGATTACAGCACACACATAAATGTGTGGGCTATGTGTGTGTGGTTAGAAGCAGCGCGTCCAGCTCACAAGGGAACTGGATGTGCTCATCACGATGCATTTGCAAAGAAGGGAGGTGAGTCTTCTCTGTACCCGAATTTGCTTGAGTGTGTTCGCTTCTCGGGCATTAACAACGCATTCACGGCGGCGGCTCCGTTCTGCCTGATTCCCGGGGGAGTCTGGCGCGTGGGCAGAGCGTTCAGCTCCCGAGGGGGTTGAACATATGCCGCGCGTTGCGGTTGTGGTGTTAATTTTCTGCCAATACTCGCATGTATGGACAGAAAATAAAAAGGGACCTCCCTAGTATAGCCATCTGAGGATGGTTATATTCTTCCATAGTTATGTGATTAAGGGCAGCTATCTGAGGCCAGCTGTGTGTTAACTTATCCCTTCCTGGAAAGCAATGTCGAATGTGCGAATGGTCGGATGCGATTGCCGGTTCCATGGTTGGTCATGGGTCTCCGTCACCTGCTGTCGGGTGGGGCGGCATGTGCTACACGGTGCTGTGGTTTGCTGGTGGGCTGCGCAGTGTCTGGCTCAGCGTGGAGGGGGTTTGTGGCTTGTCGCAAGACCGGCGTTGCTGCCGGGATGCACGCGGTGGTCACGTCTGGTTGTTTGCACAGCCCTAGTGTCAGTTAAGAACCTTGTTTGGTGTTCTTAATAGCAGCTTTCTGGAACCTGCCGAGATGGTGCTGTCTTCCCTTTTTGGGTTTATAGTTTGACAGTCCACTCCTGGTGTTTTTGGCAGTTGCATGATCCCTTTCCTAGAGCCGTCTATCTGAGGATAGCCAGGTGTTAGCTCGGTGATCCCCTTCCTAGGGTTTCTAAGTTGCGGTCTCTTTGAGCTCTTAGCTCAAATAATAGATAAGAGAGATAAGTGCTGTCTCCCCTGCTTGGGTTGTAAGTAGACAGCCCATTCTTTGTGGTCAGGTCAATCTCGGCTGGTTCCCTTCTGGTAGCCTTCCTAGGCACATTGACTATCTAAAATACCCCTTTTGTTAACTCTGTGATTGCTCCCCTTCGTAGGGTTTTTAAGCAGTGGTCTCCCTGTGCCCCTGCCTAGATGGTGTTATCTCCCCTGTTTGGGTTATAAGTAGATGACCCACTATGGTGGTCTGGGCAGCTTCACAAGAAGGTCTACCTGGGCTAACTGGAGTCATGCGTGGGAACCACGGTGGGTGAGTACGATCCCTTATTATGTGTCTAACCATGCTGTATTTCTGGGACCTGTCTCGTGTGTTTCCTTTGGTAGGTCCTCTTCGAGCACCCTCCTCTGACCTTCGACTATGGTTATGGCCTGCTTGTCTGTGGATCTGCCTTCGGCATATCGAAATGGGAAACTTTCACGTCCCCACTACAGCACTACATTTAGGGCTACGGTCCTACCACCAGGTAAGCTCTTCGGAAGTCTTTTCTTGCAGGATGCTCCTGGACACCCTTGGATAGACACATGTGCCTGAGGCCACCTGGCTGAGACCCTCTGTCTGCGTCCCGCCCTGAGGGGCTTCCTGTTTCAGGGTTTCCACCTATTCATTATGAAGACCTATCCCCATGCCATCTTGGCGATCTAGTGAGTCGCCCCTCCGAGGAGTGGGCTTGACCACACTATGTTTCAACAACTTATGAGTCAGAGGCGTTTCTGTGGAAAATCTTCTAGGTGTTCCGAGGAGCTTTGGCTACAATCCTGGCATTTGTTCTCGAGGTTTTGCGGGCCTTGCTAGAACGGGGCCCATGCTTTCTATCGAGATAGTAAGCACAGTTCTGTCTGGGGTGAGAATGGCTTATGCCTCCTTAAGAGAATACCTGTAGCACAGCTCGAGGGCTGGGGACGCTACTGCTCTCTATGCAGTCTTACAGAGGTGATGTCTCCCCTTTATATCTGATCCACATGATCAGATCTTATCCAAGGCCTCTTTTAAAGGGCACAACGATGCTCCCCTCTCTGCGGAAAGGGTCTCTGAGAGCTCGTCCCCCCTGGGGAGATCAGGTGTTCATCCTGTCTTTCGGGGGTAGAAGCCTGTCCCGATACACTACCTTTCATTATGGTTAAGTGTATCGGCTCCATGGCAGTATTATTAGACAGCTAGCTGCGGCTACTGTCCGCTTGGCATAGTATGCTCCCCTCCCCTCGAGGGTTTGCTTTGAGCATTGCCCTATCGGGACACTGCGTCCTCTAGGGGTCCTTTATGCTAGGGATTCACGTGCCATTGACGTACCCTTTCTCAAGTTGGTTAGAACCCCGGCCACCTTGGGTCCCACTGCTTAAGCATCTGCCAGGCTAAAGGAACGGTATTACACGCGCTAGTTCCAGCGTGCTCTTTGATATAATTCACACTCAACCTCATGCCCATTTTTTGAGTTGGTTGTCCCCGGTCACCTTGGGCCCCACTCTATTTGGGCATCATTGAGCAGGGAGCAATACATCAATGGAATCTGTAAGGAATTCACTTTTATTTGTGTACACTCATAATAACTTCAACACTCTGTGGTTTTGTGAAATAAAGCAAACAAACAGGGTATGTAGTCTGCCACGTTGTTGTCTGTGATCGTCATTAAGAAATGCGTCACTAAAATGAACTAAAACTCAGCGAATACTCCACACAGAGACATGAGAGAGATGTCTATAGAAAGCCTGATATGTCTACTTTTAAATGTAAGTCTTATCGAAAACAAATATCATGTGTTAAAGTAATCTGTATGAAACCAACCCCATGTCCAGTCTTTCTCGTCAGACCTAATTATTATTAATTTGATCATGCCCACGAGCTACTTTCGGTTTGTTATTATAATCAGCCACGTGGAGGCGCAAGCGGCGAACCGCCCACATCAACGTAAACAAAGCAGGAGACTTCACTTCATTGTTCATCTCGGCTACTTGCATCTTGTTACTGGAAGAAGACGCGCTGTGAGGAGAAAGATTTATATTTCCCTCAGAGGAAGAGCGCGATGCAACGCACGGCGAGATCCACCAAAAGAGTAAGTCTTTCTTTTATTAGCCTACTTACGTTAGTTGTTGTGTTACTGTGATTTAATGTGTAGACATTATAGTAGTTAGATTTTTCCAAACTATAAGCCCTGACTACATGTGTAATCAAGTGAAACGTTATGAAGTATGATTCATTTCATTGCATCGAAATGTTTGACGACGACAGGCTGTTTTTAATGTTTTATAAAATAAAAATCATGCGATATAAAAGTAATAGTGTTTACACTGTAAAACTGAACAATAGAGTCTAAGATTGTTTAGACAAAACTACTGTCATATACTCTGTTCACGAATAGATGTTTATGACGTGCTTAATAATAATACATTAGTTTCTCAGACATAAAATTGCTTTGTATTGTATAAGACATATAAAGCATGCTTGTGTTTATGACTATAAAATCATATTTATTTATTTATTTATCGTATAACAATAGGATACTATTAGTTTATTATTAATACTATGTTAATGAATAGATGTTTAACGTGCTAAACAATAATAATTAGTTTCTCAGATATAAAATGCCATTTTTTAAAGATAGTATAAAGCATGTGTGAGTCTATGACTACAAAATCATACTATATGTATATATTACAGATGCTCCTGATATTAACATGCTTACAGATGTTTTTTTTTTTTGTTTTTTTTCTCTAGTGATCTGATTCCTGCACCACAGATGAATGCTACATAAAGAGTACTTTACCAACATCAGATGTTCAACTACACTGATTTTTTTTTTATTGTAAAACAATTTCCTGGACTACTGATGATGAGTTTTGTTTCTTAAATCCATGGAAAGCAGCAGCAATCACTTAAATATCAGGTATAATTTACTTGTTTCACTTGTTGAACAGAATTCAGAAAACAGTTTTCAGGAATGACACAAATTCTCTGGACGTCTCTATGGTTAGATCAGTGTAGTCAATAATGTGCTTTTGACCTTCATTATGTATGTTTTGATGATACGGTGTTGTAAATAAAATACAAATAGTCTAAAACTCCATTCTTTGAATCTCTTATTGTTTCTACCTGACAGTCACAGTCTCATTGATGGGCCATTAGAGGAGGGTCTTTTGTCTCTCAGGTGTGAATCACTAAATATTCATGGTCGTTGTCACTCACTCACATATTCCCTTTCAGTCACAAAACATGTTTTAGAAAATTTAAATCAATATATTGTTTTCTGTAAACGCGTGAATGAGATGATTTTCACATCTTTATGTAGAAAAAACTCTGGACAACCACATCCAGTTCTCAAAAGTCTTGTGAGCTAATGTTCTGAATGTGTTTCATGGTCTTATTTCAGTGACTTAAAGATTTTAGTTTTTCACAAACCACGCATAAATGTTGTTTTCTCAAAAACACAAACATGTACATTAATGTTTCTTACATATTATTGTAGCCCAGTTTGTGCTGATTACAATGTAATCAGACTTTAGCCATTAATATGTTTTTAAGATACTGAAAAAAGCACAAATGTGAGGGCATGTCAAAACTTCTCCAGGGCCCCAAAACACCCTCAGACCCCAGAGGGTTAAAGCTTAGGGAGTTGGTACTTACTGCTCACCTCTGATGACAGGCACTCCCCTCAGCGTGGCAGTATAACCCATAGCAACCCCTAGAGGACGCAGTTCGAGTTCCTCGAAAGGGAAAGTCTCAGGTTACGTATGTAGTATGTCATGTGTATGTTCCTGTTTAGTTCCTGTTTGCTTTTGTGTGTGTGTGTGTGTGTGTGTGTGTGTGTGTGTGTTTGGTTTTTGTTCTCATTATTAGTTAATCACCTTCATTGTGTTCACCTGTGTTGTATTAATCATCTCATTAGTTCCCTTTGTTTGGTTCTTGCTTAGAGTCCTCAGTTCTCACTTAGTCTTTGTCCTGGGGCCTGTTCTTCGTACTTCGCTTATTACAACCGAGATCAAATAACACATCCAAGATGATATAATCGTGCTAATCATGACCTGGCTAATTCGGCTCTTCGAACACACCTGTTGTTGATGATTAGTATGGCTGGATTGAGTTATCTGTTGGTTTAAAAGGGGCTATGTATCGATACTCGAAACCATGATCAGCAATGCAGCGATTGGCTGGCGGCAAGATGGCAACGTAATGACATCATATAATTAAAAAAGACACCTGATGAAAAACTTGACAAATTTCTGGACTTTTATAAGGAAACAGCCAAGCGAATAAAATACATAAATGTTATAATAGATCCATGAAACGTGCACTGTTTTTATTTTGTTTATTTTTTTTACATGATTCCCAATTATTTATATTCACGATTTCTAATATTTGTACAGGCTTTACATTTTTTATTTTAATGTAATAATTAGCAATTCATATAATTTTATCTTTGAAACAAATTTGTTACATGACATCATTAATTAAAGTTTCTTAAGGGTCAAGATCTAACGTTATCTGCATCTCATGTGCTCCATAAAGCCATTCCCAGTCATCACTCAGATGAATGCAGGACTCTACATTATCTGTATAGCATGTGTGTAAGATTCTAATACATTTATAAAGTAATTATTTTTATAACGAATAAATATTTTTAATGAGTAAACCTGGCTGTGTCTATTATAGACTACACAAAATTATTATATTATTTTCCAATTATTTTTTTTAGTTAATATTTTAAATTATTGTCCCTGGATCAATAGTACTATTGTAATAAAGTAGTAGTGGTTGGGACAGGTTTTAAGTATCAATTTTGTTTAGGTGCAATCTAATCCTGTTTACATGAAATAAGCCTGCTGCGGAGCAGGTTCAAGCTTAAGGACCTGTTGCTATGACAGCAAGTCCGGGAAAAGCATCGAAGAACCAAACAATCCAAGATCATGCCAAATCGTCAACAGTCAAATCTACACGAGTGGAGCATTCATATGGGCACTGACCAACTCAACGGAACGCACATTCATAGAGCGGAATATTGAGCGGAGCATCACTGCGTGGCATATATTTTCAGCTGTTTGTCTCTTTCGAATTTCTATAAAAATCGGCTGTACACCAGTCTTGCCGCACCCTCCTTATCATAACTCTGCGCCCCCCAGTTTGGGAACCACTGCCTTAGAGTATTAGGAGACTTAGGCTAAGGTTAAGGTAGGTAAAAGGTTCCCATAAATGCCAAGTTACTTATAATCAGTTTGTCTGTTGGGGAACCATCAAAATAAAGGGTTAGCATAAATTTAGCAAGCATACTACTAATAATAATTACTGCTAGCTGACATGTAGTTGTAGAGTTACTTATCAACAGCTGTCTAAACGTCAACATACCATCAACATAATCAAACTGAAATTACAATAAAAAATAGTTCAAAGCAAATGTGTCATATTATACACTGTGGTCTTTGTCTGCTTTAATTAAAGTAACATAAGTAACATGGCAAAATATGAGACTTATAATATGTTATAACTATGAGAAGCATAATGGATGCAAGTGGATGCAACATGTTTATTGTGTGTTGCTATAACCACAAATACACAAATTATAATACATTAAAACTGTTCTTATGAATACTCCTGAGAGGATACAACCTATTATAAGTTTTTTTATAAAGCATTATGCATTCATTATAATGCCTTAAGAATACCCTTATAATGTATTATAAATACAGGCTTCATAGAAAGTGTTACCAAAAAAAAAAAAAAAACTATTAATTAAAGTATTAAGTATAAGTGTCATGATTCTGTTGGTTTTAAAATTTGTTTGGACTTTTTGTGTTTCATCTTATTCCTGAATTAATCAGTGGTTGTCATGGACTCTCATTATGTTCACAGCTGTTCACTCATTTACAGTATCTTCTCATTATCAATTGTATATATGTTTAGTTTGAGAATAGTTATTGTCAGACCCTTTGGACTGTTTTGTGTGTGCTTTCCCAGTGTTGCCCTTATTTGGTCTTCCTGTTCCGTTTCTCATTATTTACGTCACTGTTTGATTGTTCACCTGTCTCCCCCTGATTGGTTGTTTTCTTGTATTTAAGTTTGGTTGTTTCCTCTGTTAGATCGTCGGTTCTTGTAAGTCATCCAGTCAGTTTGTATGGTTGCTCCGTTTGTTTCTGTTGTGTTGCTGGTTCCCTGCTGTTTCCTGTTCATTCCTGTTTTCCCTGTGGATTATACTAATAAACTCTATGCATTGGACCTCCTCGCCCCTCCTCGTCTTTCCCCGCACACAACAACGTGACAGAAGAACCGACCGAACAAAATGCTCTGGGCAGAGGATTTTCTCTTTAACATCCAACAGGCGGAGAGGCCGTTGGAGCAATATGTGGAGGAATTCCTGAGTGTTTGTCATCTGGTGAGTTGGAGCGACGCTACGATCAACGCGTGTTTCCAAATGGGGCTAAATGATGATAAATTGTTCAATTCGATAACTCCTGATGATTGCCGCAAACCGGTTGCGGAATTTATCAACCATGTCCTTGCTGTTTGTCATTCCGAGTTCTTTGTCGATGTGGAAGATTCTCATCTTCCCCCCATTTGTAAACACGCGGCCGCTCCAGTTCACCCCCAGCCAGCGTCCTCCACGTGCTGCTCCAACGAGCTCGCTCCCTCCGGTCCTCCCTCGCTCTACCCTGTTCTCCATAGCTCCTCCCTTATCCTCAGGCCAGAGCCCACGGCCAGCTTTCGGACTCCCGCCGCGCCCACGGCCAGCTCTCGGACTCCAGCCGCGCTCGTGGCCAGCTCTCGGACTCCAGTCGCGCCCGCGGTCACCTCTCGGACGCCAGCCACACCCCCGCGCTCTGGATTACCGGCAACAAATATGGCAAGCCAATTTTATATTAAGGATTATGTGGAGATATATGAACTATTATCTCCTGTTTCCGTCCAGCTCTCCTCCTTCTCCGCTGGTCCCGTCCAGCTCTCCCAAGTCTCCACTAATCCCGTCCATTCCTCCAGAGCCTGTGCTGCCTCCAGAGCCCGAGCTGCGTCCAGCGCGCCCTCCAGAGCCCGAGCTCCCTCCAGCGCGCCCTTCAGAGCCCAAGCTCCCTCCAGCGCGCCTTCCAGAGCCGGAGCTCTCTCCAGCGCGCCCTCCAGCGCCTGTGCCTCCTCCGGCGCCTCCAGCGCGCCCTCCAGAGCCTGTGGCTCCTCCGGCGCCGCCTGAGCGCCCTCCAGAGCCGGCGCCGCCCGAGCGCCCTCCTGTGTCAGCGTTTACTAAGCCCGGCCTTCCTGTGCTCTCCTGGGCTGACTTCGTCCTAAATTCCCCCAAGAAAATTTTGGGGGGGGGGCTACCCCCTCGATCAGCCATGGCAGGCTGGACTGTGGACTCAGCCATGGCTTCCTGAACCCCCTGACCCGCCATGGCCTCATGGACTGTGTGCTCGGCCATGGCTCCCCGAACTCCCTGACCCGCCATGGCCATATGGACTGTGTGCTCGGCCATGGCTCCCCGAACTCCCTGACCCGCCATGGCCTTATGGACTGTGTGCTCGGCCATGGCTCCCCGAACTCCCTGACCCGCCATGGCTCTATGGACTCTGTGCTCCGCTGTGGCTCCCCGAGCTCCCTGACCCGCCATGGCACCCGGAGCTGTATGCTCCCCCCTGGCTCCCTGAGCTCCCTGATCCGCCCTGGAGGCGTACCTCCTATCCCTCCTGTGTCTGCCCCGCACGAGCCTCCAGGGCGCCCACCCTCCCTCCCTCCCCGGTGTATTTTGTTACGGCGCGAGTCGCGCCTTATGAGAGGGGGGAGTAGTGTCAGACCCTTTGGACTGTTTTGTGTGTGCTTTCCCAGTGTTGCCCTTATTTGGTCTTCCTGTTCTGTTTCTCATTATTTACGTCACTGTTTGATTGTTCACCTGTCTCCCCCTGATTGGTTGTTTTCTTGTATTTAAGTTTGGTTGTTTCCTCTGTTAGATCGTCGGTTCTTGTAAGTCATCCAGTCAGTTTGTATGGTTGCTCTGTTGGTTTACGTTGTGTTGCTGGTTCCCTGCTGTTTCCTGTTCATTCCTGTTTTCCCTGTGGATTTTACTAATAAACTCTATGCATTGGACCTCCTCGCTCCTCCTCGTCTTTCCCTGCACACAACAACGTGACAGTTATCTGGTGTCATCAGTATTTGCATGTGTTCTTATCGACAAACCATATCGTTTAAATGATCACAATAAATATCTTATATTGCACCTGTAAATTTATCGTCAGTTTTATATTTGCATTTGTACTCTGTAACAAACAATGAATTGCCTTATTGCATTAGTATATAATTTTGAGACTAAACACATCAGCATCTTTCTTTAGTGAAATTAATATCACTGTATGCTATATACATAGTCTTCAGACCAAGTCTGCAAGCAGGCACGTTATCTGCTATACACTCAGTTTACTATTATAAATGTAAAATACTGTTATCTCATGTCTTTTCCTACTCTCTTGTCTCTTGTCTACTATGCAGTAAAATCATTACACTCACACATAGAGACCAGAGTCAGAAACTGTTATTTTTAAAAAAACAATATATTTCACCTAGAAATGATTTTGGAAGATAAAAGCAAACACTTTTCAACAGTATTAAAAATGAGACAGGTGGAAAAATGTACAATGATAGCCATTTGTTACAAAATAAATTATATAGCTCTGAGAAAGAAAGAAAGAAAGAAAGAAAGAAAGAAAGAAAGAAAGAAAGAAAAATAATTAAGAGACCACTCCAAAAATTTCTTAAATCAGCATCTCAAGATGTTGGCACAGGTGTCTTTTACTCCATCAGCCCAGCTCTCGGGCCTCACCCCAGTCGTGTCAGTCCTCAAGAGGATTTTGCAGCATAATTCGAGTGGGTGCTGGTGAGTTGACTCCATGCAGCTCCGTCCAGGCAAGAGGATCCCCTGGTTCCAACTCGACCCTCCGACCTTTCAGCTCCTACCTGGCTCCATGCTTCCTCAGCTCCACCAGGGTCCATCAGTCTTCAGACTCCACTGGGATTTTGGATTCGGATTGGCACTTGCATTGGAAGCCTAACAAATAAAGTGCCTTTATTTTTATAGCACATTTTACAATACAGATTGTGTCAAAGCAACTTCACACTGATAAACAGGAAGTAGCAGAACCAATCAAAACTCTCTCTCTGTTCAAAAAGATTATGAAAAATATTAGGACAGGCATTTAGCTGATGATGATATGACAATAACTTTTTTTGAATAAGCTATTCTAAAAATTGTAAATTAAAAAAAAAAAAAAACAAAGAGTAAGAAAATACATTCCATTTGATGTAATTAACACCATGATGTACATTAAACATTACATTATATCTAGGGTTCCTAACCTGGGGTTCGTAAAGGAACTGCAAGGGGTTCGTGAGTTTAATGAAAAGCTAACAAGTAATTGAATTGCAACAAAAATAAATGTATTATATATATACACACAACTGTGCATCATCTGTCTTCTACAGCATTGACATTTTGCCAGTAAATGTTTCTTAGACATACACAATAACATTCATCTGGAGACATTTGTAATTCTCTTTTACTCACAATAAACTGCAGTTTTACTTCACTTACCTTAATACTTTTAAACATTATGGTTTAAGTAAAGATCATTCACACCTCTTACTGAAACGACAGTCAGAGCTCAGATATGAGAGCTGAGATCGAACCATCAGATAAACCAACAACCAGAAGCCAGCAGTAGAATACAGGAAAAAAAAAAGCAAGACACACAGACAGCGTGAGAGATAAAATCAACCAAGATTGCGAATGTTCTTATGTCATAAGCACAGCACTGCAGAAATCTCCTGAACATATTTAGGTAAGACCTTATTCATTAAATATGAACTGACATGTAATACAGTCAAGCTCAACCTTTATTCCTACACATACTCATTTGTTCCTTATTTATTCACTTAAATATTTTCAGTTGGATATCGCAAAAAGATCAAAGAGAAACTAGACTATGGAATATCACCCATTTTACGGGAGGCTGGAAACAGATAGACTGGAGTTGAAGATCAGATCATCCATCTTCACCATCACTGGTGTGTGTGCAGGTCTACCAGCTCTTGCTTGGTCTCTCGGCGATCTAATTCATCACAGAAAGAATGGACAGCGTATTTCAGTCTTCATCATCCTCCTCCTCCTCACTGACATTATTGAGCTTTTCTTGAATCCCTACATACTGTGTAAAACATATTTTAAATGAGTTCCCCTGGTATATGGATTGGACGTGTTGGGGTTTTGGGGCTTTATGGCGGTTGTCAAGAGTCTGTAGTCTCCTCCTAAACCAGCTGGTGGCGCTAGAGGGAATTCTCTCAGTAAAATATCCACTGTATACGGCTTCTGTTTTCTCTTCACCTTTTTTTAAAATTTTCTACATACTTGTGTTTCTCTGTATCACTGTCGTTAAGATTTTTTCAAATGAAAGATATTATTTCTTGGTTGTTATTTTTGTGTTGACTGCATCAGTGATCACATGGATAATATCTTGTGGAGCTCCATGTTCTGCTGATCGTCACTCTCACACATCCAGGAAACCTGATCATCATATTTTGGTGGTTTTCATATTCAATCTGCTGATGATAATTTTTCTCTTAACTTCATTTTTACATAAGATTCATAATGTGTTTTATATTTCTTGGTTCTTAATGAGTATGAGACTGATTTCAGATCCTCTCCTGTGTGTGCTGGTCTTAAGGCAAAATCTCAGTATTCAAGCATCACAAAAACCTAAAGGGGCTAGTTTAGTCTGAGGTCGTCTGGTAAGATGGGCTGGTTGTGATATCACAATATTTTGACTATAAAGCTCAGTCTATTAAAATGTTTCATTATAAATATATGTTTGCATGATTCTTATTTATATTATTATTATATTTATATTATTATTTCCATAATAAGCACTATTTGATACTTCTTCATAAGGGTCATCATTATTAGAGTTTATATTAAAAGTTGTCAAGTGTGTTACGCCTGCCTACTGCCCTCTGTTGGCTCTGCTGTTTAGTGCAAGTGCTGGCTGGGCAACGGGCAAAATTAATCATTGTTCCAGCCTTCCAGAGAGTGGTGGTGAATAAAAGACTGGTATGTCTTTTGGGTTGCTCTCTCTCAAGTGTGGCTTTTTCCTTGTTTTTTTTTTTTTTTTTTTTTTTTTTTCCTTCCCCTTTTTATCCTGAAGACCCACACGTGCAGATTCTTTTTTTTTTCCTTCCAACCCTAGGCGTTTTTTTTTTTTTTTTTTTTTTTTTTTTTAGTATTCAATTCTTTATTTTTTTTGTAAATAAAGCAGTTTATTGTACAAATGTAGTGTTTGTGGTGTTTAGTGTTGCAGCTCATGATCCAGCCATAACATAAAATTGGGGGCTTGTCCGGGATTTGAACCCAGCACTTGCACTAAACAGCATTTATTACATACAATGACCAAAGAGAAATGGTCACATATTTACTGTAATAAATAAATAAATAAATAAATAAATAAAAGTGTTGTCTTTCTTTTAATTCAAAATAATGAATTTAAATTTTATTACACAGCATCTACTTGATTCTGATCATGGCATAATATGTTACTTCAGATCAATTCTCAAAATACCAACTTATATTTCAGGCATGACATAGATTTCAAACACAAAAACCCTGTATAAAAGGCATCCTTTTCAATATAAGTTCTTCTTCTCAATATAAGCGACTATTTTGTTGATTTATCCTTTCCCCTTTTGTGACTACCCACTGTGAGACTCCATACTTTTCAGTTCATCTCTTCAGCCATTCTGATCTGGTTTTTATTGGAATAAGCATAAAGCACGTTACTCTCTTCAGTACTATGCACATATCCGAAACAGCAATTGAAGATATCTAAAAAGACATTTTTTACTAGTGATGGGACGATTGAACAGCTTTTTTTTTTTAACTACTCATGTTAATTGTTAATTATGATGACATACTTGCATATTTTATTTTATTGCTCAATGTGAATTCGTTGACCAGACTACACATGACACAAGTTGTGGTCTCCTTGGCACAAAATAATTTAGATGACATTAGACCAGATTAGGTAGAAGTGTAGTGATACCACATTGATTCTACTTTAATATTCCTGCTGAAAAAAAAATAAAAAAGTAAAAAAATAAAATAAATAAATAACAGCCTAAGCTGGTTAGCTGGTCATCCAGCCTGGTCTCAACTGGTCATAGTTGGTCAGCAGGCTGGTTTTAGAGGGGTTTTGGCCACTTTCTTGGTCTTAGCTGGTCAGGCTGGGAGACCAGCTAAAACCAGCCTGACCAGCCTAGCCATAGGGAAGGGACGATAAATCGTTGCAACACGAATCGAGAAATTATTCAGCATCGATTCTGAGAGTTTTCAAAGATATTGCAATTCTTTCTCAAATTGATTCTGAGCTTAGTTTTGAACAGCAGATGGCACTGCTTGCTTTAGAAACAGCCGTGCTCTCCTTGTTTCCAAATCCTTACATGCACTTGAACCTAAAATAATCATTCATACATTTCGAAAATGTTGAAGCGAATTACAAGGGTGTTCACAGTGGGCTGTGTTTACATTAATCTCGCGCCATAAAAGTATTCTGAGCCGTGGTGAAATTGCATGACTCAGCCGAACGCACAAGTGCTCCTAAGCGCTCTTCTTTGTGAGTGTTTGAGTGAGCGGATATCTTAAAAAAAAAAAAAAAGAAAAAGAAAAAAAAACACACAACAACAACAACAACAACATTATATTAGAGCACCATCTTCTGTTAAAATCTAAGCTTAGAATCGATTCCAAAGAGAATCACAGCACGAGAATCAAGAATCAATCCACGCTGCTAAAACCAGCAACTAAAACCAACTACTTCCATCTTAAGCCAGCTAAGACCAGACAACCAGCAAAGGCTGATTTTAGCAGTTTTTTTTTTTCAACAGGCATGTGACAGAATTCTTAAGCTTTGTTTGGTCACATGCTTTTTCAGGCCATCCTCTGCTCCGCAATGATTTGTTAGATATTGTGAAGAAAACAAGTCTGACCACAAGATGTCGCTAATGAGCTTCAAGTAATGAACCTTCATAAAGCCTCTGTTTCCCATCACTAATTTTCACTAGTGAAACTTTAGATTTCTTAATGTGCTAATTATGCCTGTACACAATCTAATCACAGTGTCATGAGCAGCAAAAGTGAGGAAAGGCAAGGTGCAATTGCAGAAAAGTTTAATAGTAAAACAACAGACAAATCTAGGCCAAAAAATACAAAAAAGACAGCGAACACAGGCAAGGGAGCACACCACAGCTTTCAAGTAAAGCAAACGACAGACAAACAGGCACTGAAACATATGGGTATGAATACCGTTACCAAAACGTAGTATACTTTGTTTATTTTATTAAATATACTTAAGTAAAGATCAAGTACATTTTTGAGTATACTTGTAGTAAGTATACAAATATCAGTGTACTGTTAGTATACTTGTAATATTATTTCAATACTCCTTGGGACTAAATTGGCCCACTTTCTAGTATACAAAAGTATACTTTTAAGTATACTTCACGTTTAACAGTAGTAAACTTTGAGGTTTACATTCAGAGTTTGAGGTTTAGAAGTTTACATCTAAGTTTTTAATTTGTACTGCAATTATACTAAAAAAGGTAAACTTATAGGTATACTGATAGTTTACTAAGTAAATACTTGTAGTATTTTAGTACACTTTGAAGTATAGTCTTAGTAAACTACTAGTTTAGTAGTTTCATGCAAGTATACTCGTAATTATTTTTTTAAGCAAACTTTACATCATACTTTAAGTATACTACTATGCCCCTATTTAGGTATTATATTTTGTTATATGAATATCTGAACAACCTCAAAAGAAAGAACATTACAATGAAAACATGGATTCTCTGAGCTTAGTATAGTATAGCTTAAATATATTTAGACTTTTTCCTAAGTATAAGTCAAGTATACTTAAGTGTCATTTTAAGTATATCTCTCAGAAGTACATAAAGCACATCTCTGAGAAGTACTTGAAAAGTAGACAAAGTATACTTTCCTATTTTTTTTAGTTTAAAAGTAGTATACTTAATGTGGCAGAATTAAATCCCTAAGGACAATAAACTACAAATTAATTTGATCCGACTATGCCACCCTGGTGGGGCGCCAGGGAAATCAAGTGAGATGTGGGTACCAATACAAAAATATATTTTTTATTATTAAAAAGGTCAACAATAAAATACTCTAGGGATGCACCGACACCAATACTGGTATCGGTATCGGGCCCGATACTGAGCTCCTGTACTCGTACTCGTACTCGTTAAAATGCCCCGATACCAAACGCCGATACCACATCATGTGACAAGTGCGTATTCAGGCAAAGAAACACCGACAACAAAACTACAGACAGCAGGATGGAGTCATTAGAGTATAAGGATGTCTATAAAGTATGTGTATGTAAGTAATATAATGTTAAACATTCAGTATTAAGCTTGTATAACTGGTGCGCGTCAGCAGATTGGATTGAGCGCGCGGCGGCCAAGATGTGCGGGCTTGTCGAGTTAATATCCCGCCTTGACATCACTGGAAAGTTTGTAGTTCGGTGAGATATGTCAAAAACAATTGAAGTAAATCAATGCACAAGTTATTTAACGGTATAGAGAGAGAGAGTGAGCCAGAGAGAAAGCCCGAGACAGAGAAAGAGAGAGAGAGCGCGCGCTGTTGCGTGATCTTCATTGATGTTCGCATATTTAGCACACGCATCTTTTGGATTAAAACAAATTCGTAGATATAACAAAATATATATATATATGGGCATTCGCTATAAACATCGTTTTTTTTTCAACCTTAAGCATACACGAATGTCCGGCGAAAGTGAAACTATAGCAGCCTGTGTGAAATGCGATGCGATGTTTTGAATGCTTCACGAGTGATTCTCCATTATTTGAGTCGCTTTGGATTGTAGCCCAAATAGCAGCATATTTCAGATAAAAAACGTGACTTATAATTCTGAAAATATCAGAGTTAGGAGATTCATAATGAGTGGTTGGCGTGATTACAGTACTGAGCCGCTGCAATTGAGCAGTTTAATGCTATTAAATTAAAGATGATGTACCATAGAGCAAGAAAAAAAAAACAAACAAACAAACAGTGAAAGTAACAAAACACATTTTAATGGGCATAATTAAGTGTAAAAATAAAAATAATTAAGGGATATATAGTCAACCCAAAAATTATTCAGACAGCAGATATACACCATCTTTTGACAATTTTTGATATATATATATTTGTTTTATTTTTTTATTTTTTTTACTAGTGGGTGCAGGACGCAGTTTATGATAATGGGTTCTAAATACATTTTGGTTTGACTGTATCTATTTGATAAATAAAGTTGACCAACTAACATTATGTCACACGTACCAGATCACGTGAGGTCACGAGGACCCGGAAGTAACTTCACGCAGGTATTTAAGCAGGAAGCAGGTGTTGTTTTGCACCAGACATTGAGTTCATGCTCGACTCCACGTCAGGTCCCATCGTCAACTCAACTCACGTGAGTAATCTCTCCGCTCTTCGGAGCGCTTATCTACCTGTCTGTGTGCGTGTGAGAACGCGGATTTCTTGGTGGAAATCTCTACTCCTTATCGGAGCGTTCTCAGAACAACTGCGTGATTTACCTGCTCACTCGTGCACATCCGCGTTTGAGTATTCCGTCACGCTACAAGGGGACTTATCTCGAACCTTGCATTTCTTGTCCAGCCTCCGTGACAGAATGTCTGGTCCCGACGGATCTGGAACAATTGTGGGGTGTGATCCAGCAGCAGTCGGGGGAAATCATGAATCTGAGGCAGGAGCTGGTGGGGCTTCGTGCGGAGGTCAACGCGCTGCATACCGAAACCGCGGGTCTTCGGCGGAGTGCGGGGTTCCCCAGTCCGACCTCACCGCCCTGCAAGCGGATTATGATGACCTGGCTGCTGCACAGATTGCCCCCGCAGAGCCAGTCCGTCCTGCCCTTCAACCCAAGATCGCACTTCCGGATAAATGGGATGGATCCGGAACCCGGTGCGATGTGTTTCTAACCAACTTGTCACTTTTGTTTGAGTTTCAGCCTACACAATACCCATCCGACCGCAGCAGGATTGCCCTTCTCATCTCACTTCTCACCGGGCAGGCAGCAGAGTGGGCTGCGGCGGTCCTGAAGGCTGACGGGATTGCCGCCCACTCGTATCCCGAGTTCACCACCCAGCTCAGGGCCGCCTTCCAACACCCTGAGAGCGAAGTGGAGGTGGATTCCCGTTTGTACCACCTGAGGCAGGGCGAGCGCAGCATCAGCAAATACACCATGGACTTCCGTACTCTCGCTGTTCAAACTCGATGGAGTGACGCGGCGCTCCGCACAGCCTTTTACGAAGGACTGTCCAACCGTCTGAAAGACGAACTGGCTGTGCGTGAGCTGCCGGCCACCCTGGAGGGCATGATCCAGCTCGCCCTCCGGGTGGATCAACGCATGAGTCACCCTACTAAACGTTTTTCTCCTCTCTCCACAGGCTCCACCCTCCGTCACCGCCATCTGGATCAACCCCTCACTCACGCTGTCGCTGCGCCATCTCCACTTCCACCGGCCGCTCCAGAGGCCCACTCATCAGGAGCCGGGGAACCCATGCAGATTGGACGCACCTCCCTGACGGCAGCGGAAAGGGCTAGACGCTACCGCGAAGGTCTATGTGCCTATTACGCCTCCCCAGATCACCATCGTGCAATCTGCCCTTTGTGTCCGGGAAACGGTCAGACCAGGTGAAGAGGAGGAGGTCTTCATCTGGTTCCGCTACCATCAAATCTTATCCCACTGTTTCCCGGCTGCTCCTTCAGGTATCAATCCTCATGGGCCACCGACGGATCGTGACCACCACATTTGTTGACTCGGGTGCGGCTGGGAATTTTATCGATCAGGCTTATGCTGCCCAATTGGGGATTGAGACTGAGGTGTTATCCCAGCCTTTAAAGATCACTGCCATCGACGGTCGCCCCCTCAACTTCAGCCCTGTCAAAGAAACCAAAGAAATTCACCTACAAATCGAAAACCACTCAGAGAAGATACACCTCTACATCACCAAGATCACCTCACCTCCCATCATCCTAGGACACCCATGGCTCATCACGCACGACCCCTTCATCTCATGGACCACTAATCGCATTGTCCACTGGGGGGCGACCTGTCAGGAGCTCTGTCTCCAGGCGAAGGCTGGGACGTGTTCAGGGGGGTCCGAGGTCCCCGATGTCAACCTGGAGAGCATCCCCGTCCCGTATCGCGACCTGGCCGAGGTTTTCAGCAAAAGACGTGCCGCTCTCCTACCACCTCATCGGCCCTACGACCTGGCTATTGACCTCGTGCCGGGCGCGGTACCTCCCCGCGGCCATCTGTACTCCCTGTCTGCCACCGAACATCAGGCAATGGAGGAGTATGTGGCTGAAGGACTTCGGGCCGGCACAATCCGTCCTTCCAGCTCCCCGGTGGCCGCGGGCTTCTTCTTCGTGAAGAAGAAGGACGGGGGTCTCCGTCCCTGTGTTGACTATCGGGGACTCAACCAGATTACCATCAAGAATCGTCATCCACTCCCACTCACCAACACCGCCCTGGACACCCTCTCTGGTGCCCGTTTCTTCACGAAACTGGACTTACGGAGCGCTTACAACTTGGTCCGCATCAGGGAGGGTGATGAGTGGAAGACGGCCTTCATAACCCCCACTGGTCACTACGAGACCCTGGTTATGCCGTTTGGTCTGTGCAACAGTCCATCTGTATTTCAGCAATTCATCAATGACGTTCTCTGGGACATGCTGGGTAGGTGGTGCTATGCCTATTTGGATGACATCCTTGTATATTCGAAGACCCTCGAGGAGCACACCCAGCATGTCTGAGCAGTCCTTCGGAGGTTGCTGGCCCATCAGTTGTACTGTAAGTTGGAGAAATGTGCCTTTCACCAGCACTCCACCACATTCCTTGGCTTCGTAATATCTTCTCAGGGTGTGGCCATGGATCCCCAGAAGCTGGAGGCTGTGCGCTCGTGGCCCCTACCCACGTCGCTCAAACAGCTGCAACGTTTTCTGGGGTTCGCCAACTTCTACCGGCGATTCATCCAGGGCTTCAGCGCAACTGCAGCACCTCTGACTGCTCTCACCAAGCCATCACGCGGAGAATTCCAACTCACACCCGAAGCCATCCAAGCATTCAAGAAGTTGTGTCACCTGTTCACCACCGCTCCGGTTCTCCTCCATCCCGACCCGGCTAAACCATTCGTTGTTGAAGTGGACGCTTCCGATGTGGGCGTAGGGGCGGTCCTTTCTCAACGCGGTCCAGACGAGAAACTACACCCTTGTAGTTTTTTCTCGAGGAAATTCAATCCCACACAGCAGCGTTACGGGGTAGGGGACCGTGAACTGTTGGCCATCAAGTGGGCTCTGGAAGAATGGCGTCACTGGCTCCAGGGCGGCAGCGACCCATTCACCGTCTGGACCGACCACCAGAATCTCACCGTCATCCGCCAGACCAAACAGCTTAACCCCAGGCAGGCGCGGTGGGCCTTATTCTTCGAGCACTTCCATTTCCACCTCTCCTATCGGCCCGGCTCGAAGAATACCAAAGCAGACGCCATCTCCCGCCAACATCAGCGCGACACCACCTCCTCGGAGCCCGCGCCTGTCCTGCCTCCTCACATCATCTTGGCTCCTCTCCAGTGGGGGTTAGAAGAGAGAGTCCGCCAGAGTCACAGCCTGGAACCTCCTCCACCCGAGACCCCCGCTGGGCGACTCTTTGTACCTGACCACCTCCGCAGAGAAGTTCTCCAGTGGGGGCACGATTCCACTTTGGCAGGTCATCAGGGGGTCCAGAGAACCATCTCGTTTATCGACCGGGCGTTTTGGTGGAGGACGTTGAGGAGAGACGTACAGGAGTACGTCCAGGCATGTAACATCTGCGCTCGCTCCAAGACCTCCAACTCACCATCTACCGGCGAGCTGCAGCCCCTCCCCATCCCCAAACGCCCCTGGAGTCACATCTCAGTCGATTTCGTCACTGGACTCCCTGACTCGCAAGGCAAGAACACCATCCTGACCATTGTGGATTGTTTCTCGAAGGCTGTGCACCTGGTGGCTCTCACCGGACTCCCCTCTGCCAAGACCACCGCGGAGCTGATACTCGAGCACATAGTCCGCTTGCATGGGTTTCCCAAGGACATCATCTCGGACAGAGGGCCCCAGTTCACGGCCAAGTTATGGCAGGCCTTCTGCCGTCTGGTCGGCACCACCTCCAGCTTATCGTCCGGTCACCATCCTCAGACGAACGGCCAGACGGAGCGGGCCAACCATCAACTGGAGCGCTTCCTTCGATGCTTTGCGGGTGAACATCAGCGCTCCTGGGCGCGCTACCTCATCTGGGCCGAGCTATCCAACAACTTACACACATCTTCGGCCACCAATCTAAGTCCATTCGAGGTATGCTACGGGTACCAACCTCCGGTGTTCGAACATCAAGAACCGGAGGTTGACGTCCCGTCCGCCCAACAGTTGGTCCGCCGGTGCCGGCGGCTCTGGAATCACGCCAGGACTGCCATTCAGAAAGCCAACCAACGCTACACCACTCAACACCGCCGCCGGCACCCTCCGGGACGATTGTTCCACGTTGGTGACAGGGTTTATCTCTCCACACGCAACATCAATCTGAAGACGGACTCTAAAAAACTCACCCCACGATTCATCGGACCCTACAAGATCACTCACCGATTAAACCCTGTCACCTTCCGGCTCCAGCTGCCTGCTTCCCTCCGGATCCATCCTGTATTTCATCAATCTCAACTCAAACATGTCTTCTTCTCCCCTCTGTCTCCCCAGGTCACTGCTCCACCTCCGGTCCGGATCATCGACGGTGGTCCTGCTTACACTGTCCGGCGGATCCTTGACTCGCGAACCCGTGGCCGTGGCACCCAATACCTCGTCGATTGGGAAGGCTACGGTCCGGAGGAGCGGTCTTGGGTTCCCGGGCGGTTCATCCTGGACCCCACTCTCATCCAGGACTACCGTCGTCGGGTATCCTCCGTTCCGGGACTGTCAGGTGCTGGTCCTGGAGGGGGGGGTACTGTCACACGTACCAGATCACGTGAGGTCACGAGGACCCGGAAGTAACTTCACGCAGGTATTTAAGCAGGAAGCAGGTGTTGTTTTGCACCAGACACTGAGTTCATGCTCGACTCCATGTCAGGTCCCATCGTCAACTCAACTCACGTGAGTAATCTCTCCGCTCTTCGGAGCGCTTATCTACCTGTCTGTGTGCGTGTGAGAACGCGGATTTCTTGGTGGAAATCTCTACTCCTTATCGGAGCGTTCTCAGAACAACTGCGTGATTTACCTGCTCACTCGTGCACATCCGCGTTTGAGTATTCCGTCACGCTACAAGGGGACTTATCGCACCAAATTAACAAGCCAGAAATGAAATAACAACATAAACACTTAGGTACAGCATCACAATATAAAGCGCAATACAAACAAAAAGAACAATATACAAATAAAAGGACAGAAACAAAAACTATACTTAAAAAACAATCAAAATAACAATATTCAACCCTTAATCGGCACAAAGATCGTAGCTACCAGCCCAACAGCCCACAAGGCACCCAAATGACTAATGAGTAAACATACAAACAACAAGGAGTGGATGTGGTCCAATGAGTGTCCATGCCAACAAACAAGGGAACAGAGCAGCAGGGAAACATAAAGAGAACAAAGCAACAAAGACCAGAAGTCAGAGATGCAATCAGCTGAAGAAAAATTTATTATCTCCAAAAACAAGCGATTAGAGTTCAAACACAACGTGTCACTTCCAAAATGTATGTTTGTTATGTGCAGTAAATGCTTTAATTGTAAATTAGTCATGTAGAGGACATGCTCTAATGACATTTGTGACCTATAAGCTGTCAAACTAAGTCAGAAGAGTAAATGTATGTTTTAAAGTGTTCTCAAACCATGGAGACGTTCCAATGAGAAGACATGTAATTCTATACTATTCAAGTTTCGCATGGGGAAGTCCTTCAAATCATTTAATATTTCAAAGAATAATATTAATTATGAACTCAATAAACCACTTGAAAGATGTATATTCCATAATCCACCCCTTCACTACAAACTAAGAGTCCATGACACAGATACAGGAAACACAGGCAGGGATTGTGACATACAGATATCAAGAACTGTTATTTACTAGTTATCACTGCGAGTGATGTCATTTTTGATAACAAGAATAAATGCAAATGTAATTTAACTAGTGGAAATGTAATTCCTGGTATCAAAAATAGCCATTGTTACAAGTGAAATTAAATTCCTGATTTCAAGAATTATCATTTTAACTAGTGAAAACTGTATTGTTGATATCAACAATACACAAGTGTATATATTGGGGTTATTTCATATATATTTAATGTGCAGCAGCAGCATGTCTGTGGATGAAGTGGCAGTAGCAAGTCCCAGTACTAGCACTGCCGCAGCAGCATAGTAGACCCAACCTGATCTCAAAGAAATGCATGAAATGAACACGAACCCTTAATCCAGATATATGTGGTGGTGGCACGGAATGTGTTGAAATTACGTGTCGGCACCACGGAAACAACACACATACAAAGTCAATGAGGCTAATTTGTCGTGGTGGACACACGGATTCCCTGGTTCAACAACGTCACACAGTGGGCGGCGGTAAATGTTGTTTTCTAGTTTACGAAACGTCCTCCTTTTATAATTTATTATAGTGAATTTGTTGCTATTTTTGTTGTCTAAATAATAGTAAATTGTTTGTGATATAACTATCAATTTATAGATGGAGTAGCTTTAAAGAATGGCCCGAGGCAGTGTTAAATAGATTGTTCCCTTTACGTTATTAAACCCTTCACGATATTTTATGATTTTCAAATGTATTTTCTGTCATAGCAGCGAATATTATTAATAATTATTCTTACGAATCAGAAAACTTTCAGTGGTTACCACGGCAATGATACGTCACGTTACGCACTGTAACGCACGCTTCATACCCATAATCACTTTTACCACTCATTTCACCCGCCAATTGACTACAGTAAGTATCTCAACCCAATGGGTGTTTGTTTGTTAAAAAGCACGCAAAACCTTTGCTGTTATTTCTTTAGTTGTAGCCCGATCTGTGTAGCGTTCAACCCTGGAGATTAGGTTGAATTTGTTAGTGTTGCATTTTCATTTACACGGCTACCCGTCGCTATCCAGCCAAATGACAGCTGTCCCCGGCACAGCTGGATTGTGGCACTGCTAACCACAGCTACCAAAATCAGTTTAAACTCATGTGTTTGTCCATGTGTTGTGAAGACAACAATTAACAACGAGTTGTTGCAGTGGTTAAAGTTTTATTCAAAGTGCAAAGTAGATTTGACTGCTCAGTGCGACTGTCAATGACCGTTCATACCTGTATAATCAATGCATAATTAAATAGAGGGATATAGATAGAATGTCCTTTTTTTATTTATTTTTTTTTTATATTGTGTCTGTATTGTTTCTATTTGTATGTGATGTCCCTCAATTCTGACATCAGGGTCTTTGATGATCCCAATGATGCCAGGATCCACATGGCAGCATTAATTAGTGATGCTTATCTCCATGATGCCAGGGTAAGGCTTGTCATGAGAACCAAATACCTAAGTCTGAAAATACTAATTGCTATTGCTGTTTATTGATGTGATGAAAAGGGTTAGTAAGACCCTTTTATGCAACTACTGAATAATGCACAATTATAAATGCTGCTGGTATAAGTGCTCTGCAAATATATAGGCTGCCATGGCCAAGAAAAACCCTGCCTTTCCTCAAAGAAAAACGAGAAAAAGCAGGAAGAGATCCCTCACTAATCCACTGGTCACAGGCAGGTGTGAGAAACGTCGGGAAACACACTGCCCTGGATCGGGTTTGTTCTTTACTAAAACACGATTACTGTATCTAAGAATAAACATAATTCATTAAATAGTGCTTTGGTGGTTACACGTATTATAAAATGAGAGTCAGATACCACTTTGACAAAATGGTGTTGCAATGTTTGTGAAACATTTTCTCACTAATATATAAGATATTTTAAGAGGATGTGACTGATAATCCTTACTTGTGTTGTGTTTTAATGTCTTTTGCTTAGTTTCGCTGCCTCCAGTCCTCATGGAATATTTTCATTTTGAAATGAATTGGTTTCATGTTATATTGATCAAAGGGTTAAGTAAAATGACTGTCTCTGCAGCTGCTTCTCAATCCAGAAGAAGGGATCCAGTGCATGAGGAAGGCCTTCAGATAGAAGATCAAGAGTTGGCAAGTCTTGGTGAGGATACTTAGTGTTACAGTAGTAACACTACACTACAGTTTTTCCAATTCCCACCATTTATTTAATCATAATCAAGCATTATGTTTTGTCAGTTCCATTACAGACTCACAGTATAACTGAAATATTAAATTAAATTAAATTAAATTTATGCATTTAGCAGACGTTTTTATCCAAAGTGACTTACAGTGCATTCAGGCTAACAGTTTTTACCTAACATGTGTTCCCTGATATATACTTGTGATATATACTTGTGTGTGATCATAATCATGAGTATAGACCTTTTAAGGACAAGTGAATGTATATTTTTGTTTTTTAGAAACAAGACTCCAAGAGTTAAGGGACACCATAACTGCAGAGCAGGTTCCGGAGGGAACAGACAGAATGGTTTCTGCTTGGGAACAAAGGCAGCTTCTCACAGATGTGAGAATGAAAACTGCTAGGCCTATGCTTTTTGATGCAAAGCTCTCAGCCGAGAGAGTATTCGTCCAAAATTGTCACAGATGCTGTGCTGCAGAAGCTGTGATTAGGTGCCTGGACTGTGTACCACTGGACATGGAGTACCTCTGTTCTACCTGTGACATGGAGGCCCACAGGAGAAATGTCTTCCATGACAGAGAGGCTGTGTTCCATGGATTTCTTGAGCCCATTCCCCCTACAACTGCTGTGGTGGTGAATGAAAATGGCCAGCCTCAGTTTTGTGAACAAAGTATGTTAAAATTATTATTATATCAAATTGTCTCATACTTATAGTGTAATTCCCCAAATGTTTTTGTAGTTTGGCACATGTTTATATTTAACAGTGTTTCTAAATGGCTTAGACATTTTTTTTTCTAAAATGCTAATCTCATTCTAAGATTATTCTCAAAACTCTAAAGTGCAAGTGTGAAATTTAATAGCTGAATAACAAAAGTATGATTGGTTTTGACAGTTCTGACCAGCATATCTTTGACCAGCTAAGTCAATTGCATCTTAATAAATGTGTTTAAGCATTTACTTGTTTCTACATAGTGACAATTACAGTTGGTATAGTGGTGTGGCCAGTTTTGATTAATGGTTGTGTTTTAAAGCACTATTTTGAAAATGAGGTTAGCGTTTTGGGAAATGCATCTAAGGGACTGAGGAGAAGCTGTAAATACACCCTTCATAACTTCTTTCTGTTTTGCAGTGTCAACTGCCTGTTCCTGCACCAAGGTCAATTTGTGAATACACTCATGACTTCACAATCACTCCAGGGAAGCATATTTCTGTGGTTACCATCAATGGTATGTTGTTCTGAAAGCCCTCCTTTCTGTGCATTATTGTACTAGAACTTTACCACTGTGTGCAAAGCAAAGCGTTGCCCAAATGCCATGTCAAATAGCTAATATATCATGTATTTGTATCTCTGTATAGAAGGCAATCTGTTGCAATTTGATTACTGAAATTATTTTAGTCTTTACTACAGTATATTCACTTGTTCACAGGACGATACGATGTCTGCTTGCCTCGGAAATCCTGTTCATCATGCTCTGCAGAATGGACTCCCGAGGTGAAGGACCTGCTCATTTATCGGTACTGGCCAGCTAGCACCAGCTGCCAGACCCTATACAAGTTTGATGTCTTCACCTCTTTTGAACATATGAAGGTGACGGCACCAGCCATGTCCAGGCAGGCCTTCCTGAAAATGTTGGAGCACAGATCTGTACAAGCTGGAAGGGTAAATCTGCCTGAATATCACTGAAACATAAAACAAACAAAATTATATTACTATATACCTAATATTTAATTGTGGGCATTGCTTCAAAAAATCCTAACCGATCATTTCTTAATATACAGACAGGTAGTATCTGTGCTGATACATTTCAGCGAAGCTTTTTTGAGTTTACCTTCTGTCAATACAAAGAAGAGGATATGTGCCAGGTCCATCATTTTGAGTGTCCAGCATGTTCTCCAGACATGTTGGCTGTCTGCTCTGATGGAAACCGAAAACATTACCGCTTCAGCAAGTCAAAAGGGTAGGTATAGGTATTTTTCAGAAGTTTATTTTAGACTTGTCTAACACACATAGTAGCTCTTCGGGTTGTCTTTGAGTGATCATAACTTACATTTTAACAAATAGTAAATGTAGTACTTGTGATTTTTATTACTGATGCATGTTATCTTATCATGGACAGGACTGAGGAGCCAGCCATATATGAGGGCTTGTTCCTGGCCAAGGACGAGGAAGTTGCTACCTTTGTTGACCTTGTCAGAGGCAACATGAGAAGTGTACGAACATTAGATTTTTTTTTTTTTTTATAATAGTTGTTTATATAGATGTTTTGTGTCTTTATGTATCTTAAAATGTGTTATAAACTGACTTTATAGGCAAATGAAAGTGCTGTGTGCGGTACTGCCAAGTTCACCGCTGGCAGAGAGATGTCAAAAAAGTCTGGTGCTCAGATAGACGAGGAGGGCATTCAAGTTGCAGTTTGCAGGTATGTATGTATGAGTTTATGTGTATGATTTTTGAGTCTGATATTTGAGTTTTAATGGTAATCCAAGTCTTAAGGTCCTTGCACACTGAGTCTGAAATTTTCACATGCGTTTTTTCATATTCATGATTCTGTGGCTCTGAATTGTCAAAACACCAGTCAAACTGCTTGCTACTGAAAAACGCAGAAAATCGAACCTGATTCGAATTTTTTTTTTATGACGGACGAAAGTTTCGGAGGGAGTCTAACCACTAGATTTTCTTCTGATTTATCAGACATGGGTTTCTCTTACGAGGACTGAACCATTATCGTGGAGAAATATTTGCTTACCCGATGTTTCTTTAAAGAGAGATGTCAAAGAAGGCAAATGTTACCTTCTTCTGTATGGATGTTACATGCAGGTAATCCTCATTGTCATATTGCAAATCCAACTCCATGATTAAAATGTCTTGTTTCTCAGCTTTACAGTGATTTTAGATTTCAATTAAAAATGGATCTTTGTTACACTCACGTGATGCTGCTCCTGCTTTTTAGGTACTGGCCCTACCTTAACAAAGTAGCAGAGGGTTTACCAGAGCTTCTGCCATTGACAGAAATGAGGCCATTTCTGAGCGTCATGCATGCCAAAGCCCATACAGCAAAATGCGAGGTACATGTAATAACTTTAAGTCTGGTATGGCTGTAGCTATAGGGAAATAATAATGGGTCAGATAATAAAGCATGCTGTGTGTTATCTTTCACCAACTGCTTTTCTGCTGCTTGTTCAAATTTATAGGACATGGATTTTGTTTTCCCCCGCAAAATAAAAAGATTGTGTCATGAGATGTTTTAGAGATAATTGTATGCATTAATGTAGATATAACATTCAAGCAATCTTCAATGCAAAGGGTTATTTTTACATTTGTGCATGTTATGCCTGATTGGATGATGTTATATCAAAACTTCTGAAGTACTGCTACATAATGCTTCTCACTCTGTGTTGCAGGTGAGATGGGGTGGGAGAAGCCAGGATGGAGCAGGAAACACGGTGGGAGAGGAAGTGGAGCAGGTATGGTATTATTGTCAGTATTTTAGCTATGGCTACAAAGAGTCTTAATAGAATCCATAACACCAAAAGGTACTTATTTGTCATCTATTTGTCATAACAAATGTGAGCCTGGTGTGAGGGTTAAAGTACATCCTTTATGTATGAGTTAAAATAAATAATAGGCAGTTCAGTTGTTCATGCATGCGTAAGGGGTCCCAAATTCCTAGGATAATACAGTACACATGTTTTCTGTTAAACCACAACCACAAGATCTATGGTGTGTAGGTAATATTTTTATGTAATGGAGACCAACATTTTATTGTATTATTTTCTTTATAGGTGAACAGCTTTCTCTCCAGGGCAACACTTGTCACAAAATACATGACAAAGGCTGGTTAGTGTTGCACTTATACTTCACGCTGTCATAACCTAAATAAATAATAAGTAAATACTTAATTGTGTTTTTACAGGGAATTAAAAAAACAAAGTTTCTCTGTTCTGTTCTTACGAAAGTTAACATTGTATTACTTCAAGGTAATTACCTGTTCAACTAACTTTTAGTGATAGGGTTTAGGCATGTCTGTTGGGTTTCTCTTTTTGCCTTTTGTATGTGAAATCATACTTTTTGGCTTGTGGGTGCATTGTTTTCATTAGGAAGAGTGAACATGCTAACGCGACAGGCTATGGGTTGGAACAGAAGAAAGAGGGACAACCTTCATCAAGTGTTAGCCCACAGATATGTCAAAGTAAGGGTAAATTATAATTGAGATCCTAAGCACTGCCCCTTTCTCTCAGTGCACCATCTACAGCTAGATCTGAAACTATTTGTTGATTAATTGTTTAATCATGTTACATAAAATAAATATGTGACTATTTTGATAATAATCTTGTTTTATTAATTTTAAGTAACTGAGGGGAGGGTATTGCTTAGGATTGGTCATCTTCTAAGATTGTAACCTCACTGTTGTACAGACATTTTTCTCCTATTTACAAGTCTGCTTGGTAGTATACACAGATATTTAATGTGTTATTTAATGTAACACCTGTTCTGATGAATGTCTTGTACCAAAAGCTCAAGTGAAATTGGTGGTTTTTTGTATTGTGGTGGTGCGTAGAACTTTTTTTCTGACATTTTCTTTTTTCTTTTTAAAAGATCACAGAGAGGGCAAAACTGGAAGCTGCCAGCCTTAGCAACATCAAGAAGGAGCACAACCTTGATCAGGAGACAATACAAGAGTGGGTGTGCGATGTCAGACAATGGGCGGTTACAGGTAAAACAGTACACTATGTATATACAGTGTGTGTATACAGTGGCATTCGAAAGTTTGGGAACCCCTTGCAGAATCTGTGAAAATGTGAATAATTTTAACAAAACAAGAGAGATCATACTAAATGCATGTTATTTTTTATTTAGTACTGTCCTGAGTAAGATATTGTACATAAAAGATGTTTACATTTAGTCCACAACACAAAAAATTGCTGAAATTATTAAAATAACCCCATTCAAAAGTTTGGGAACCCTTGGTTTTTAATACTGTGTGTGGTTACTTGAATGATCCACGACTGTCTTTCTGTTTTGACATGGTTGTGCATGAGTCCCTTGTTTAACTGTTCTCAGTTTAACTGTTCAGAACAAACAAGGGACTCATGCACAACCATGTACCTTTATACAAATAAATAAAATGTGGCTATATTTTGAAAATGTCACTAATTGTCTCTTGTCCAATTGTTTTGTTTCACCTATTTAGAGAGAGTCTACACTCCAGGTTGTACTGAAGAGCTAAGGGCTGACATTGAGAACATCACTGTAACCCTTTTGCGCAAGAAGAAAGATCTGTATCGTCGGCATGGTTTGTTGTCAAATCAAGTTATTTAAATTAATAACACTTCAACAAACAATAATATTCTGGGATTATGGCACAGTTTTCTTTTCATTTTGATTTGCAGATAGCAACCAGGCAAGACAAAGAAAGAAAAAGAAAATGACAGAGTTGAAGAAGAAGCTTCGCGAAAAGGTCTTGCAATACAACACCGTAGTGGAAGGAGATCCGATTGACGAGGAATTGGCTTGCAGTCTGACAGAGGGAGACATCCTACCATGGGAGAGACACAAAGATGGTATGATATGTATGAATTGCTAGTTTAGCTTGTTGTTCTTTTAGTTGATTTTTTTAGTTGACATTTTACAAATTTTATTCCCTTTTCGATCTTCACATGGAGTAATGGTTCCAACCACATTTCCATATTTACCATTGTCCTTTTTGTTACTTGTCATGCAACAACACAGGAATGGGATGATACACTGAAATAAAAAATATCATGAATACCAAAATATGGAAATATTTATCACGGAGCATAAACATTGAATGGTGACATCAACACCATGTTATTCTGCTGTAGTAATCGCAAATAAAATGCTTGACCATCACAATTTCACAGGCTCTCCATCCAAATTATATTATTGTTACTTGTATTCATATTTTTAAATTATTTATATTCTGCAGAACCAATGCTGTCACTAAAAAGATTTCTCAGAAATAACATAATTCTGTTATACTTATATAATATAATAATAAACATTCCTTTGTCCACTGTTCCATTCCTTTCCCCAACCAAAGGCAACACCTTCAGGTTGAAGAGATCTATCTTCGACCAGGTAATGCTGCTGAAACGCTTGGAGGAGGAGCAGAGCATCCTGTTAAAGGAGATGTCTCAGCACATCAAGTACCTTCTGAAGCAAGTGCAAGAAGTGGAGTCACTCAGAGGACAGACTTTGGAGCGCATCAAAACCAGCAGTATGTACAAGATCTTTAGATTTTAGTGTCATGAATTAATTTATAATAAATAGATATATAAATATAGATATATAGATAATAAAGATATAGATATATAGATATATATCTCCAGGGAGCTCTATACATTGAGTTGTGATCAGGCACTAAGCTGACCAGCTATTTGGCACCAGTGTGCACAATGTTAAAGTTGTAAATATAATGACTAAAAAGTAATGTTGGAGTTGCAAATTCAGCATTGTAAAAAGCAAAAATAGCTACAAATGTCATATTTTGTTTGATGTGTCATCTTTCTCTTTCTATTTTTTTTCCACAATTCCTCTACAGGTTTCAGTGACCTGACAGAGGACGCTACACATGGGCTCAACAGTGTCCTCAGTCGGAGGGGTCACTCACTTAGAGGTCAACACAAACAGGCTGTTAATGCATACAGCAGTATAGCCACTATGGAATGTGATTTTCTTTCCATACAGGAGGACATTGAGGAGTGGGATGACAATGGCTTCACCAGCCCCGAGTCTGAGGAAGAAGACACCTAAAGACTGCTGCCAAACAACACAGAGGAACTGGAGATTTGTACAAAAAAATCTTGCCTTTGTTTTTAAATAGCTGTACCAAAGTATCTACTGGAAAGTTTTTGTAGATTCTGTATTTTTATATAAAAAAAAAAACAACAACATTGAAAAACATTGTTTTATTTATCTCTTCTTACATTTGAGCTTGCTGGTTTTAGACCAAAACTGCTTATTGCTGCTTTAAATAATTAATTGTCATCTTTGCATGGAAAAATCTAATGAAGATTCAATGGCAGTATGTGTGTAATTGTAACAAGTATAATACTAATGCACTTTGTTATTTCCATAATATATGTGGATTTATATTTGTTTGCAATATAGTACCCATATTATTTTGTAGTTATTTGTAGTTATAGCATACTGAATACCGTCAAATAGCTTGAAACCATAAATGTTTTTCTTTTATGTTTTCTATATGACATCTACATGTACATACATAAATACAGACAGACAAATCCAAACATTTTTCACTTACATCCTGTAAAACTGTATAAAGAAATGTCTTACATATGCACCACTCTAATAAACCCATTTGATGGAATTGTCTGTTGTGTGAACTTAATATGCCAGTTAAGTCCTTCAGTGGTGGACCCGGCCGTAAATAAGTACATTTACACAAGTACTGTAATTAAGAACAAAATACTGGTATTTGTACTTGTGTATTTTCTTTTCAGAAAACTGCTTTAGTTACTATTTACTTCACAAAGGTGGAGTTTTGCACACAAACAATATGAAGAGTATAAATTAAGGTACTCAACAGTTTATACAAGTACAGCTAGTACATTAGTTAATCGACAGAACTTTAATTGCCAGCTATTTAGATAATTGTTTGTCATGTCATGTAAAAACATTTAATGGTTCCAGCTTCACAAATGTGAAGATTTTCTTTTCATTTTGATTATTTTAATATATAGATTTTTTAAACATTTTTAGGCTTAGACTGACAAAACAAGCACTGTGAAGGTGTTACTTTTGGGCTATGGCTGTGCTATGGTTTGTTGCTTGGCTGCGGTACATACATACAGGTGCTGGTCATAGATTAGAATATCATCAAAAAGTTGATTTATTTCACTAATTCCATTCAAAAAGTGAAACTTGTATATTATATTCATTCATTCCACACAGACTGATATATTTCAAATGTTTATTTCTTTTAATTTTGATGATTATAACTGACAACTAATGAAAACCCCAAATTCAGTATCTCAGAAAATTAGAATATTGTGAAAAGGTTCAATATCGAAGACACCTGGTGCCACACTCTAATCAGCTAATTAACTCAAAACACCTGCAAAGGCCTTTAAATGGTCTCTCAGTCTAGTTCTGTAGGCTACACAATCATGGGGAAGACTGCTGACATTGCTGCAGTAATTCAGGCAAAAGGAGCCCCAACTAAGTATTGAGTGCTGTACATGCTCATACTTTTCATGTTCATACTTTTCAGTTGGCCAAGATTTCTAAAAATCCTTTCTTTGTATTGCTCTTAAGTAATATTCTAATTTTCTGAGATACTGAATTTGGGATTTTCATTAGTTGTCAGTTATGATCATCAAAACTAAAGAAATAAACACTTGAAATATATCAGTCTGTGTGTAGTGAATGAATATAATATACAAGTTTCACTTTTTAAATGGAATTAGTGAAATAAATCAACTTTTTAATGATATTCTAATTATATGACCAGCACCTGTATAATACTAAATTTAAAACTAAAAAAAAATCTAAAAGGTGAGGTCGGGGCCTCAAAGTCCTCTCTGAACTAATCCTGAGCCAAGGCTGTGTCCGTGTCTCCATGAGAAGTTAAAATTTAATTTTTTTCTTAGGACTAAACCAAATATATTGTTAGAAAGAGCTCGACATGGAGAGTAACATATGTCAGTCTGAAGGTTGTAAATAGCTCCTGTTTTGAAATATTGACCTCTAAACCTCCTTGACCTTGGTGTATGTTGGAAAGCTTGTCATTCAGGAACAAAAAGGGCTACATACATGAAACCAACTGTTATGAATAGTTCTTGACCTCAGCTATATGACTATACCCATATGGATAGAGTCATCAAGAGGGGGTGCTGTCAAAAATGGTCAAACTTGATTTTTACCTATTTAACAGTAAGGTAGTTACAATTTTATTACACAAATGTGATTCACATCCCCTTTAACCCATCACTGTACTTTTACATCATTTACAAATTCCAATTTCAGTAAATTGAGTCATATTCCCTCTAGCCACGCCATCCCACTTGATACTAATTAGTATTTGTAGTTTTTCCTGTTTGCAAAGTTAGGGTGTGAATAGGGTCGTAAAAATATGTATGCACTGAATATGTTGAATATCTAGTACAGCCGAACTAGTACTTACACTGTATTTATGTGTTGTATGATATGCAAAAGTAAAGATTTTGGTTTATTTCAGATATTTTCAGAGCTTGAAAAGAAAACAAATCAGCATCACAGTAGTTCTGGTTGGCAAAATAGGGTTTCCATAGAAAAACATATCAGGAGAATATCTTAATGTTTAACTACAGCCGAAGCATATATTACACTGAATTTATGTCATTTATTTTAAAAAAGCAAACTTTAGGCATTTGATTTGTATATTGTTTAATTAGAATTTCAAAATGTTTGTTCGGCCACCACGACTCAAATAAAATTGCTTACAATATTGCAATATTGCATTGTGTTAGTAAGGATTAAGGTGCTAGTAAATTACGTAGTCAAGGTCAATGATATATGGACAGACCTGAAAAACACCCATATTAAATTAAAACATTTACAGTGCATACTCACGTTGTTTTTAACTTACTAATATAAAGCTACAAATTACTCCTAAATGTGTTAATATGTATGTATCATTTCCTTTCTCTTTTCCTTGTTGTTATACAGGTATACATTACCTTCTTCAAAATCTCAATAGGCTATTCACTTTTCTTAAACTCTATTTTGATATGAATAACAGAAATGGCAAATGAACAAGAAAATGTAGTACCAAAAACTTTATTTAAGATTGTCAATTCCCATATTTGAAGTTTGTGAAATGTACATTTTCATTCCCATCAAAACTTTAAATACATTGTCAACACACAATCAGCTTCAAGGTGAGTAACTGCTATATAGGGTTAGTCCAAACAGTACGTTATGCAAATTAGGATATGGCATGATTTCATAGTTAATTACGGTACTGTAATTCAGCACAAGAGGTTGAAAGATTGCTCATAAAAATTAAGGCATTTCGAAGCCTGTGAATAAAATGGGAAGTTGCTCATTTAGTTTAATTTGTGGCGGAGGTTATTTAATATGAAATCTTAAACGAAACCGTGTCCTCTTCGATATTGAGCTATGTCCCCCAATAAAGCACTCCAACTGCGTGTCATCAGTGGACTGAACATTTTAGTAGTTGTGAAAGGATCAGTTGTTCCACATAGTTTAGCTTGTCTGAGTCAAAATATGATCAACTGTAGCTTTTCCATGGTCTGTTGGCCACAAAACAATCCATATAGGGGTCCTTCAAGTTTAAGAAATGTTAAGTTTGTTGACTGTTGCCCTTTATTGAATCCATACAGATAAAAGAGATTGTAACAAGCTTGAAGAAAAAACATGAAGAATATTAAAGTTCAAATTACATTACAAACTGCTTAGCTGATGTAACATGACAATGTTATGGAACAATACAAGTGGACAACAAAAAATATGTAAAGAAAAAACACTTAACAAGAGCAAGGAAAAAAAAATGCATGTTTGCAATGTACGTTGCATATTTGCAGGCTGCATGGGATGGGAATCAGGCTGGCTGCCAGGATGGAGGCCAGGTCTTTCCACTGAGAAAAACAAATAAATAAAGAGAGGGAAGTTGAAGGAGAATTAGTAAGTATAATACACAATGAATTGATTGTCATGATTGTAACATTTACTGTTTTACAATACTTTGTAGAGTAGTGCAGTGCATCAAGAATCTGTTGTTCCAGAGTGGGGACGAGGCGATAAAATTATGTAACCGTTAACCTAGTTTTGCATAGCAAGACCTATCTCCACACTAGAGCTGTGCCAGAGCTGGAGGAAGGTCTTGTAGTGATTAGGTCATTATCATTCTGGTGTATCTGGTTTCCATGTGCGCAAGATTACTTTAAAACAAGATATAAATCATCACGGTCATTATGGTATGTCAGTGTTACTCACAGTAACTGTTGCTCATGGAAAAATAAACAAAACTAGATAATTGTGTAAAAAAATGTAGATAGGCACAATACAGCTGTCAGGTGGACCAAACATGGTCTTAAAATGTCAAAAATGTTGTGGAAAAATAAAATAAATCCTCTAACTGACAAATAAATGTATCCATTCGCAGTGTACTAATCGCCAAACCCTGAAACCCTGATGTTTCCTCTGACTATACCATAAACATCTCCAATCACTGCATTCCTCTTCTAGAGACTTACAGCAGAAACTTAACTTTTCACTTTTGGTTTCATATGGCTATGGATGCACAGTACAACATATCAGTTTCCTCACAATTGTAAACAGCATACAAAAACTGTTTGCATTACAATTTTTCTTTAATAATCTCTACCCAAGACAATGGCTTGTCAACAATCCCCACAAATTAAAACAGTACATTACATTACATTTATTCATTTAGCTGACGCTTTTATCCAAAGCGACTTACAAATGCTGTTTATGTCAAAGGTCGCACGCCTCTGGAGCAACTAGGGGTTAAGGGTCTTGCTCAGGGACACATTGGTGTGTGAATGCTTTCTGCCAGTACAGAGAGATCCAGGCACAGAGAGATCCAAGAGCCCAATAATAAAATGCATGTAATCATACATAACCAAAAGCTATTTAACATACCACTGTCACACCCCTAGACTATCTAGTTGGTTTCTCCCAGCATCTCCCCTGCAGTTCTGTGTGTTTTGGTTTCTCCCTCATTGTCTGCACCTGTTTGTAATCAGTCTGTGTGTATATATAGCGTGTGTTTTCCCTTCTTGCCTTGTTGGACGTTGATGTTACTACCCTGTGTTCCCCGTTGGATTTATTAAATACCTTTCGTTTATTTACATCGTTGTTCGTGTGCTTCGTCTGAGCGTGACAGAACGTCCAACCTAAACAGTTTTTTCGTGTTTTCCCTTCCGTTTTGTTTTCCGTCACTTTTTCCTCAGTCTTTTGTTTCCGTTGTGTTTCCCCCATGGCTTCCCTACTCCGTCCAGAATCCATCCTCCTTCGGCTGAAGCAGGGGGAATTACTGCTCGAGGGATATACCATCATGTTCCAGCTAGTAGCTCACACCACCAGCTACCCGGACGACGCGCTCTGTGCGTTCTATGACGCCAGCCTCAACGCGTCATGCAGAGCGCCGTCGTCCGAGGACGCCCCTCGAGCGGATTTTGCCGCGTTTGTGGAGTGGACACTGGCAAGAAACAAACCCTCGTTCCCCGCCTGTTCCTTGGAGAATCTCGCTAGTGCCACTCCGGACCCGGAACCCAGCCAAACACCACCCCGACACGTGGAGCACGAGCCCGAGCCCACCGCAGACGGATCCCACGCTACCAGCGCGACCCAGGAGCCATCGCCCATCGGAGCGACAGAGCGAGCGGTTGCCACGGAGCTGGAGGAATTTGCGTCTGACCAGGTGCGAGAGCCGGCCACAATTCCCGCGACGGTGGTAGTGTCAGCGGAGTGTGAGAGTGCTGAGAACAGCATCACCCACTGTACCACCGCTGAGGGTGAGCAAGGTCTGGAACTGGGAGAATTTAAAATGGACGGTAAACAGGACTTAATGTATTCTAAGGATATAAACTCTGAAATGTCAGCATGCATGGATTACCCACCCTCCCTCCCTCAGTTATCTATGTCTAATAGCCATAATACTTCAACCATGCCACCTCTGCATCCTGTCAGCCCCCCAGCTCACCCTCAGCTCACCATCTGTGCGGTGGGTTCGCCGCAGGTCTGCCAGTCTCCATCGGTGTTATGGCTGGAGGATCCCTCATCTTCGCCTCCAGCCTCTGAGTCCTGGACTCCACCTCGGCCCTCCGACCCTGCGGCTCCACCCCGTCTCTCAGCTCCCTCGTCTCCACCGTCGCCCGTCGGTCCACCAGCTGCACCGGGCTCCATCGTCCCTCCGGCTCCGCCCTGGTCAGTCGTCGCCCCACCTTCACCTCTGGACTCTACTTCTCCGGCTGCGCCTCGTTGCTCCGTCCCTCCGACTCTGTGGACCTCCTCCCTCCCACAGGCACAGCCTCGGTCCTCTGTCGCTCCGGCTCCGCCGCGGACCTCCGGATCTCCGTCTCCGCCTTGGTCGCCAGAGCCTTGGGCTCCGCCTGGGTCCTCCGGATCCTCGGTGTCGCCAAGGATCATCGGCTCTCCGTCTCCGCCTCGGGCTCTACCACCACCTGCTCCGCCTCCATCGGTCGGCCCCATGGAGTCGTCAGCTTTTCCTCCACCATGGCTCCTCCCTCCATTGGCTCCACCGTGGGGTTCCATCATGGCTGCGGTCTGGGTCTCACCTGGCTTCTCCTGCTTCAGCCCCCTCCTGTCACCTCCTTGGCTCCTCCCTCCGTCATCACCTCCATGGACTATTCCGTCATCACTCTGGACTCCAGATTTTGCCCTCCTCCCGGGAGTCCGTCCTCCGCCTAAACCCCCTCCTAAGACTATGTACATTGTGTTTTCCTTATTTGTCGGCGCGAGGACGCGCCTTCCGGGAGGGGGAGGTAATGTCACACCCCTAGACTATCTAGTTGGTTTCTCCCAGCATCTCCCCTGCAGTTCTGTGTGTTTTGGTTTCTCCCTCATTGTCTGCACCTGTTTGTAATCAGTCTGTGTGTGTATATATAGCGTGTGTTTTCCCCTCTTGCCTTGTTGGACGTTGATGTCACTACCCTGTGTTCCTGTGTCTCCTGTGTTCCCCGTTGGATTTATTAAATACCTTTTCGTTTATTTACGTCGTTGTTCGTGTGCTTCGTCTGAGCGTGACAACCACATTGTGCAGGGCTGCCAGTCATAAAGATGTTCTGTCCTCCCCTGTGGCAGGAAGACAAAGACATTGTATTACTGTATGTTATTTAAATGTTGTACTTTAACAAGGAGTGAAAATTGTTGACAGTTTATATACTGCATATTTTGAATCATAGTAATGTGATAATAACTGACACTTCCATAACTGACACTTCAAGCTAAAGGTATTTACAGGATGCCTACTTTTACAGCTTAATGTTGTGACTTACACAACAGCATTTTGTCAAGGTAACATTAAGTAATTGCAAAACAATTTATCCAACAGTTATAGAATGTCATCCAGTGTTTCCTTTGTATTTTTTTAGGGTGGATGGGTGTGGGTGTCTTTAGGGGTAATGTTTGTTTTTTGGATAAATAATAAAAGCGATAAAAGCATTGTTTTTAATCACATATTTGTTGCTGCATTTAAAGTGAAATTTAACTTCATTAAGGTTTTGAAATGACAATTCCAATAGCATTATTTAACTAATTGAGAGGAAACACTGTCATCCAGTTAGTCATTGTCCTACCTTTCTTTTCCTTGTCTTTATTATTTCACGGACTGGGAACATTTCAAGCCGATTGTGAGGGCAATCTGTAATTGTAAGGAATATATTATTTGCACCAATGTCCACAATATGGATAGTTTTTTGTTTTTTTTGTGGAGGAATCAATTCAAAATCCACACATGTATGCATTTTTTCCACTGTTTGTCATTAGCACATTTAACTCGTCCTAGTGAGATTTGAGAACCACAGGAGTATCAAAGGCTGCACATGGTTCTATTCAAAATCTTTTTTCTTTGCCATTCCTTCTTTATGTTGTGTCTCCTAATGGACTGTTTACATTTTCCATCACTTGCCACAAAGGCAGATATCTTTTACACTGGTATTCTTTACACTGGGACTTTAACTTTGCATCTCTCTAATTACATGAAGCAGGGATGTGTAAAGAACCATCAATTAAATTATTATTTAAAAAACAATAAAATAATATAGTATCTAGGTATACAGTATAATTGCAATTCTGGATCAGATCCATAATAAATCAATAATGTTTGGAGGGTTTACAAAAATCACATTAACTTCATGACAATTATGCAGGGGTAAAACATGCCATGCATAGACTAAAACACACCTTTAATTTTTTGTAGCCTTTTACGTTGCTTTGGACCCCGCAGTGGTGGCTGCACAGCTGAGACATGGTGTGCTGGTTCCTGGATGAGTGGAGCCTGGTGTGCTGGTTCCTGAATGGGTGGAGCTGTATGTGGTGGTGTGTGGCTGGAAAGAGCCAGGTGTGCTGGTTCCTGGATGGGTGGAGCCTGGTGTGCTGGTTCCTGGATGGGTGGAGCTGGTGTGGTGGTGTAGCTGGAAAGAGCCAGGTGTGCTGGTTCCTGGATGGGTGGAGCCTGGTGTGCTGGTTCCTGAATGGGTGGAGCTGTGTGTGGTGGTGTGTGGCTGGAAAAAGCCAGGTGTGCTGGTTCTTGGATGGGTGAACAACACGGCACCAAATTTAGAATGAAGTTCTCCTCATCTTCTTGAGGCAGTTGGTCTGGGTTGTAGTGTTGTCAAAAGACCCAGTACTTCGGTACCAAGTCGGTACTAAAAAAAAATTAAATGTTACGGTACCAGGTTTTCTTAAGTACCGGTGGTACCGAGCACCCGGTCAACCCGGTTCTTGCTGCGCTATGCGAAAAGTGCGCACTGCGCAGTTGCGTCTTCTTCATAAAAGCACAGAGACATGGCGACCGACGGTGCTGCTGATGCGGCTGCTCTGAATCCGCTTGTTGAAAAGAAAGGAGGAAGGAGCCACGTGTAGAAATATTTTGTATTTGCGACTGATGACAAGGGCAACATCATAGATCATCAGAAACCCACTTGCAAACGGTGTCATCGAAGTTCTCTCTCAAAAGGAGGAAATACATCGAACTTAAAACACCTCAAAGACCGACACCCAGATTTAATGAAAGTTCAAGCAGGTAAGTTTTAATTTAATTTTATATTTAGAGCTTTTGTTATAAAAATTATACCTTAAATAAACATCGCCATTTGCTTAGTTAATCGTTAGCATAAGCGTGGCTAATGCTAACGCAAGTATTAGAATAAACTTATTTATTAAGTGTTCAATGCTCCTATAGCGTTTATTAAAAAAAAAAAAAACAGGACATGATAGTGTACTATTTTTACACACCTGAGGCTTTTAAATGACCCGTGTAGTTAAAATATGTCTGCTAGAGAACAAATGTACGGTTAATGTTTATAGGCTATTCTTAAAATCGGTCCATTAGAAAGCATGTTTTCCTTTTACAGCTGCAGGCTGAAGAAGACCACGAACAAACTCCTAAGCAGACAACGGTTCCAGATGCTTTTCAGCAGCAGAAGTAAAAAAAAAAAAAAACTCACCTGAGGCGAAGAAAACTGAGCTGTTGCTGAATTCACATGTATGGATTAAGTGCCAGTTTATACAGTGAAAAATGGGGATTCCAGCAAATGATTCATCACCTTAGCTCAAAATACCAGCTTCCAAGTCAAAACTTTGTTTTATTTTTGTTTGTTATAAATAAAAATAGTGTGTTGTTCAATTCATGTTTTTGTGTTTTGATTTGGTACCGAAATTGGTACCGAGAACCGTGGATTTTCACTGGTATTGGTACCGAATACTGAAATTTTGGTACCGTGACAACACTACTGGGTTGAGTCTTGTCCAACCTATAAATGGACATGGAACACACACAAATATAACATATAATATGCAATTAGGCCAAAGTGAAAATATATGCAACCCCAAATCAACCTAGATGGTAAAAAAAAGATGGACGTAGTGAATGTGATTATACCCACAGGATTCTGAAAGGCATAGGGCAGAGGAGTCAAGGAAAAATGGAGAATGGGTTGGATATGTGTTCTTTCAACAGCTGTTAAGTATCGCCATTATTGTGTCACAGTCTAAGATGCAAAGAACATTGTCATCCATTGTAAACTTTGTGCAACCAGCAAAAGGTCTACAACCGCTAACAATTCTAAATCTAATTTATTGAAGCACCACCATGTAAAACGTATAAAAAGAAACACCGGCGCTGACCGGTAGGATGCTACTGCCAGTGATGCATGCACTAGTCGGGAGAGTAGCATTAAGTAAAGTTTAATCTTCTGTAAAAACACTGAATACTGCTCTTATAAATACATGTGCAGAAAAACATTAGTTCAAAAATCGGGGTTGATTTTGCTTTATTTTTTATTTCAGCCAGGGATGTTAGGAAATGTTATATGTTTTGTAAAACATACTCCATGCTGCTCTTATCAATATGATATTAGTTAAATAGCATTAGATATCTATTAGTTGGGAGAGACTTTATTATTCTTAAATATGCACATTGCTTCTCTGTATGGCATCACCTGGTTGGAAAAGCAGCAATGTGTAAATATTGGCTGATTGTTGACTCCTAATGTTAATTATTGTTCCAGTAAAGTGGATTCATTTCTAAAATAAGCAGACTAAACAGGTTATCTGTCACTTTTTAGAAAGGGGTGGACAAGTAACGTAACTAGTAACTTTTAATTCCCTGTAATAAGTAAAATAATATTATAATTTTTACAGGAGGAGTAACAATTTCTGAGTAACTTTCCCAACACTGGTTGTGGTCTCAGTTAGGTACTTTTTTGCACATCCAATCTCTATTCGCAGTGGCACAAGTAGTAGATTCACTTTGACTAGCTACCATTGTTTTTAAAAAATACATTAACATAAACGCAAGTCAGTCTTAAAGGGCAAAATGAGTAGGATTGTCTCTTGCTGTTTGTAAACACATGATTCAAAGTTGGACCCATGTAGAGAGAGCAGCGATTGAGTGAGATCTAAAGCGATTGAAGAGAGTGAGAGGTGTTAGCAAGAACAAAGCAGTGAATCAGAGAAATAAAAGGTATTCTGATTGTTTCACTTCGGTTACATTCTAAAGCACAAATAAACATGACCCCACCTCCACAGAACCCTGTTGGAAGGAGCCAAATTGGCAGATTTTGTGTGATTACAGCCGAAGCCACCGTCAGCTTTTAATATAGGTCTGCTATACGTGTGTGTGTAGCTCAGACACACATACCTGCATGACAGAGACAGATCACAGAGGAGAGAGATGAGACACCAACGTAACCTGGTTGCTACGTTACTATAGAGTCAGAGTCGCGGCTTTTATTTTATGAGAAACCACAGGAAGTCCTGTTCCCCATCTGCGCTAGCTTCCCAGCTGAGTGATTAGGCCCAGTCAAAACAATGCAGCCTCTATGCAGGAAAAACCCAGCAAAAGCTTATCGACATACAGTTGCATCAATTTTCAATAATCCAAGAACTGACATTTTTATTGATTGGATTTAGCTGGAGGTCACCAATTTAGCTTTAGCACACATCTAGTGTCCTGCTTTGCTTGTCATCTGGCTGAAATGCAAACTGTGACTACATAAGTCTGCTGGTGGTCTTGTGCTAGAGCTTCTAGCATATTTGATTTGACAGTGAGTGTGACTCATTAAAAAGTTCAGCCTCAAAAAAGTGCTCCCACTTTAGCTGCAGATTTCAAAAGTTCAAAAGTTAACTTAAAACTACCAAGGAGATAGAAGTGAGGTATAGAAGATAGAAGTAATGGCACAGGCGACCCCTGCCATCATCCCAAAGCAATTTTTGTCCTTGTTTTCCACAATACCAGCTCTTTAAAGGGGTCATCGGATTCCCATTTTCCACAAGTTGATATGATTCTTTAGGGTCTTAATGAAAAGTCTCTAATATACTTTGATGAAAAATTCTCAATGGTTTTGTAAAACAACACCCTTTTTACCTTGTCAAAATGAGCTCTGCAAAAATCATCTCATTCTAAGGGGTTGTTCCTTTAAATGCAAATGAGCTCTGCTCACCCCGCCCCTCTCTTCTCTCTGTAAAAAAAAGACGGTATTGTTTACATTAGCCGCATGTAGCCGCGTTTAGCCGCTAAACTTCCTAACTACCACGTGATAAGGAAAGGCGATCGCAAAGATTCATAAAAAAAACGCTTATACTCACTTCTGCTGTAAGTGAAGCTGGATCATGAATGATTTGCGTGAACACAGACGGATATATGTAGATCGGGAGGCGCATTCCCTTCACAAACAAACGTAATCCACTGCATCTTCAGTGGCTCAGATGTCGGGAGTAAATGACGACCACTATGTTCATTATTACATCCAGCAACACAACACCTCAATCGCTCAATCGGAGATATTCTTGTCTAACTTACATCCCTGCTCTGGCATCGAAACAAAGAGGTCGGACTGTTACAGCTGATCTGAGGTAAGACGCTCATGTCAATCAACTATCGTGGGAGTGTCCTCTGTTGGTGTGACGCCACACCGACAGGCATCTGAGAACAGCTCGATTTGAAAAAGGGGATATTATTTTTACAGATCAATTAAAAACCGCTGCATGGATTTTTATCATTATAGGGGAGATTTGTACATACACTGCCAACACACATTAATGTTCAAACAACATGAAAAAGTCAACTTAGCATCTGATGACCCCTTTAAAATGACTCTAGGTTGCAGCTAGGCTACAGCTGTGATGCGGTCAGAGACTGATCCGGAGGCGTGGGATCCATTTGCGACAGCTTTATTAACACAGTGGAGTACAACAGGCAGAGTTCAATCAACAACAAACGGGGGTGACGCAGATAATCCAAAGAATAAACGATAGTCCAGGCGATAGGTCGGGGCAGGCGGCAATGAATCATACACGAGGAATAAACAGTCCAGTCGGCAACGATAAGGCAATAAACAAAGGGAAAAACGCTCAGGATTGATAGTCAGACTAACCAAAACTTCGCGAGGGAACCCGCCAACCTGGCGGTCTATAAATGGCCGCCAGAGGGGAAGTGACCCGGAGGACCCGGAACCGGAAGTGGGAATCCCAGGTACGGGGTGATGGGTAATGTAGTGCGTTAAAAGTCCGGTGATGGTTCCCGCTGACGGCGGTCGGAGGGAGCCACAGAGACCGCGTTGGTGACAACAGCCAGATCAGAATTTCTAGTCTTTGCTGATTGGAAATGTACAGGACAACACCAACAATTGTTCAATTGATAGAGAATTAATTCAATAAATAAGGTTAAATAAATGCAATCTCACCTTTAACCATCAATTTGTAGATGGCATTCACATTCTCTAAGCATGTCTTAGCGGATGTGCTAAGTTGGGCATGCACTGGCAGCATTATTTTAGTCTGGTACGTGTGCGTCCCTGTCACCATCTTAGGAGGATGTGCAATCAGCAGCAGGGGCTTCATGCCAAGGGCATACAACTTCTCAAGCTGGAACAGAGAGGTAGAGAGATCAATTGGATATATACACAAAACTGTAGTTTACAGCTGAAGTTGTCCTCAAGCTTGATCTGAAGTTACATCAAAGCTAGAAAACATCTACAAACAATCAAACTATGGTTTTTACATAATTTTTGGATAGATAGATTTGAGGAGTTTTATGAGTTTCAACTCCCTAGACATAATAGTTTGGAAAAACCAGTAAATATGAATTATATTCTTATTAATAGTGTGGATGTATGAGGCAATATATTATACCAGTTATTATACCAAGAAATTTATTTGCTTATGTCAAAATAATAAAACACATTTGGTGAATGAGATGATCGGAAAACTACATACCAGAATGGCAGCATCATCAAGAATGTGGGACTTTATTTTATTTTTTTTCATGGATGCCAACCACTGCTTCTGCTGACTTTTAAATTTTTCCAGCTTTTTTTGAAGTCTGACATGTTGGGGTTGTGGATGTTTGCAAAACGAACAAATTTTAAGTCCGCAGTATATTTTTTCCCCGCAGTTTGGGCAGGTCTTTTTTTGTGATCCTCCAGCCATTACTGAACAGAAATAGCTGGGAGTGAGATAGCTAGATTAAAAGAGTGATTAAAAGAGAGAGACAATAAGAGAAAGAGAGTGATCGAGAGAGAGAGAGAGAGGCTCTTAAAAGTGCCGTTGTTTTGATTTGTGTGTGTGAATGTGTGTGTGTTGGTGAAGTCAAAAAGTGTTGCAATAAAGCTGTAAAACAGGAAAAAAGCAAAAGATTATTAGAATAGCCTTTGTGGTAAATGAGCATTTCTTAATTGTTAGGACAGAGTAATTGTAATTATTAATTAAATATTAATCAATCACAACCACTACATACAATACAAATCAATCCTTACTGTACAAATGTCAGATTTGTACCACAGTCACTTGACACAAGCAACATGATAACAACTGCTCTCTCTTCTCAATGTCACACATAACTAAAGTAACAATTACCCTCAATTATCTCATGATGATTTCATTGTCTTCTAAAATGGCAAAGTCTTACAAAAGTATGGCACCATAGTGTTACAGGACATTCTATCTATATCTCTCTATTTAATTATGCATTGATTATACAGGTATGAACGGTCATTGACAGTCGCACTGAGCAGTCAAATCCTCTGGAAAGACTCCAGGTCCACTTTTTTATTCCAGTCCATCCCTGATTCCGGTAACGTTAATTCCCCTTAGTTACACTTCTGACATTTACTTTGCACTTTGAATAAAACTTTAACCACTGCAGCAACTCGTTGTTAATTGTTGTCTTCACAACACATGGACAAATACATGAGTTTAAACTGATTTTGGTAGCTGTGGTTAGCAGTGCCGGGGACAGCGACGGGTAGCCCTGTAAATGAAAATGCAACACTAGCAAATTCAACCTAATCTCCAGGGTTGAACGCTACACAGATCGGGCTACAACTAAAGAAATAACAGAAAAAAGGTTTTGCGTACTTTTTAACAAACAAACACCCATTGGGTTGAGATACTTACTGTAGTCAATTGGCGGGTGAAATGAGTGGTGAAAGTGATTATGGGTATGAAGCCTGCGTTACGGTGCGTAACGTGACGTGATGTATCGTTGCCGTGGTAAGCACTGAAAGTTTTTTTGATTCGTAAGAATAATTATTAATAATATTCGCTGCTATGACAGAAAATACATTTGAAAATCATAAAATATCGTAAAGGGTTTAATAACGTAAAGGGAACAATCTATTTAACACTGCCTCGGGCCATTCTTTAAAGCTACTCCATCTATAAATTGATAGTTATATCACAAACAATTTACTGTTATTTAGACAACAAAAATAGCAACAAATTCACTATAATAAATTATAAAAGGAGGACGTTTCGTAAACTACAAAACAACATTTACCGCCGCCCACTGTGTGACGTTGTTGAACCAGGGAATCCGTGTGTCCACCACGACAAATTAGCCTCATTGACTTTGTATGTGTGTTGTTTCCGTGGTGACGACACGTAATTTCAACACATTTCGTGCCACCACCACGTATATCGGGATTAAGGGTTCGTGTTCATTTCACGCATTTCTTTGAGATCAGGTTGATTTATCATTTGGGTTTTTGTTCATGACCTTTATTTCATAATTTATCCTTTTCTGATCATTGTGTCAGTGATCATATGGATAATATCTTCATGTTGTTCAATAGCCTCATGTTTTGCGGATTGTTACTCGCACATAACCGGATTATCATATTTTAGTCATTTTCATATAAACTCTGCTGTTGCTTTATCTGCCCTATATTGTATTGAGTTTCTTCTTTTCTTTTAATCCATTGATCTCTGGGCTTTTTCCTGTAATTTATATTTCTTGTTTCCTGATGAGTGTGAGATTGATTTCAGATCCTCTACTGTGTGTGCTGGTCTGCAGACAAAATCTCAGAATTCAAACATCACAAAAACCTGAAGGGCTTAGTTTAGAGGAGGTCTGGTAAGATGGGCTAATAATCAAGTATTTTGACTATAACGCTCAGTCTGAAAAAATAGACAAGAACAGAACTAAATGGGAATATAAAAACACAGGATAATGAGGTATAAAACAAGTAACAGGTGGGACAGATCAAATCAGCTAATTTGGCCCATGCTTTCTATCCAGAGCACAGATTGGATTGGGTTGGCAATAGCTGATGGTCTATCATAGGGCAACACTGCCCCATTTGTTTAGTGCTTGCTTACTCCTTCAACCAGCAACATCAGGCTACTAGGCCCCTTCCTCTGCCTCACTGATATGCTTTGTTAATGTTTAAGCTTGCAGTATGCTTACCCTTCAGGGTTATCTACCAGCACGCTATAGGTTGAGCATCTGTCAACCCTTCTCAGCTGAGAGCTGGGTGCTATGCTGCTTCAGCTATGTAAGTTACTGTTAGCCAAACCAGGCTTTTGACCATGATGATGAGTTGGTGACCCCTCATAAGACGGATTCTTCTATGAGATGCACCATTTCCATCTATGTCCGCTCTGTGTTTACTATGGACTGCTCCCTCAGAGTGCCAGAGTCACATAGGATCTCTCACTGCATCCTCTAGAAGCCCCACCATGCTTCGGACGCAACCTTTAGACAAAGAAGCGGATGACGTGCTCTCCCAGTGCCGCTTTATACTGTGGTCGCACCGGTAGTGACGTCATAGGCTGTCGCCGGGCAATGCTATTGTTGTGATTAGATGTATGCTTCAAGACACCGGTCACGCCGAAGGTGTCCCCCATAGCGACCTCTAGAGGATGCAGTGTCTCCTTCTCAGGAAACCATGGTTGCATGCGTAACCTGAGACATTTTCACTAGGTAAAATGATATTTCTGGAAACATTTACTAAATTAATTTTACTTGTAATAATGGCTTTTTTTTTTTGATACCAGGAATTACATTTCCAGTAGTTAAACATTTATTCTTGTTTTCAAATATGACATAATCACTGCAGAAATATGTTCATGATATCAAAAATTCCAATTAGTAAATAACACAGTTCTTGATATCTGTATGTTACAATCCCTGCCTGTGTTTCCTGTGTCTGTGTCATGGACTCTTATTTTGTAGTGAAGGGGTGGATTATGGAATATATATCTTTTAAGTGGTTTATTAAGTTGTTAATTAATAATATTCTTTGAAATATTAAATGATTTGGAGGACTTCCCCGTGTGAAACTTGACTGGCATAGAATTACATGTCTTCTCATTGGAATGTGTACTTTCTTTGGTTTGAGAAGAGCACCCAGCACTTTAAAACATACATTTACTCTTCTGATTTACTTTGACAGCTTAGGCCACAAAGGTCATTAGGTCATCACATCTACTTGACTAATTATACAATTAAAGCATTTACTTTACATTACAAAATAATGTTTAAAGGTGCCCCTGATTTGTAACGCCACTCAGGATGGAATATGCATATGGACACTTTCCATCACCCTAATGCACGGGTGGCAAATATACGTCTTGGAAGTGACACATTGCGTTTGGACTCTAATCGCTTGTTCTTGGAGATAAGCTTTTAAATTTATGTACATCTGTTGAGCATTTTTTTAACCAATCAGAATCTTTTTTAATGATCTTTAAGTAATGATGTAGTTAGTATCAAGAGCAGTGTTGGGCAAGTTACTCCCAAAATGTAATGCATTATATATTACTAGTTACTCTCTTTTAAAAGTAATTAATTACATTACAATATTACTGTCTCTGAATTGTAATGTGTTACACTACTTTTAAGTTACTTTTGAGTTACTTTTACCAAAATATCCACAGAAGTATAGGCTTTATAAAATATCAAAATGTAGTTTATTGCAGCTCACATCCAGTGGAGGGTAATGAGGTAGGTCTCTATAGCATAAAATTATAAAATCATATTTAAATAGGCTACCGGTATGTAAGTCTACATTAACATTACTTGTAGTTTAAGTTAAACACGGATAAGCACAAAATTATTTCATTTATAAATGATGGCGATAAATAAAGTGAAATGTTATAATGTACAAACAATAAACACAATACCTAGCCTATAGACTATTTTGAACGGTTTTCGGAACAAAACAAGAATGAAATATATAAGTTGCTAAACAAGCCAAAACGAATTAGGCTAATTTAAAGAGAAAGCAAAGCAAAAAGCAAACGCGGCCTACCTCTCTCATTTGGCATGAATCCAATTAAATGTGTCCATATTTGCAATGTATATGAATGCTAAACTATTATTTATTAGTAAACCAGGCTTTACTTAAAGGGGTCACCGGATGCCCATTTTCCACAAGTTGATATGATTCTTTAGGGTCTTAATGAAATGTCTATAATATACTTTGGTTTAAAATTCTCAATGGTTTTATAAAACAACTCTTTTTACCTTGTTAAAATGAGCTCTGCAAAAATCATCTCATTCTAAGGGGTTGTTCCTTTAAATGCAAATGAGCTTTGCTCACCCCTGGCCCTCTCTTCTCTCTGTGGAATGATGATCTTGTTTACTTTAGCCGCATTTAGCCGCTAAACTTCCTTACTACGATTCATAAAAAACCCTTACACTCACTTCTACAGTAAGCAAGCTGTATCACTAATGATTCACGTGCACATAGACGGATATATGTAGATCGGGAGCCGCATTCCATTCACAAGCAAATGTAATCCACTGCATCTTCAGCGGCTCAGATGTCGGGAGTAAATGACGACCACTACGTTCATTATTACATCCAGCAACACAACACCTCAATCGTTCAATCTGAGATATTCTTGTCTAACTTACATCCCTGCTTCGGCATCGAAACAAGAAAAGTTACTGGACTGTGACAGCTGGTCTGAGGTAAGAGCTCATGTCAATCAACTATCGTGGGAGCGGCCTCTGTGGGTGTGACGGCACACCGACAGGCATCTGAGAACAGCTCAATTTGAAAAAGGGGATATTATTTTTACAGATTAATTAAAAACCACTGCATGGATTTTTATCATTATAGGGTAGATTTGTACATACACTGCCAACACACATTAATGTTCAAACAACATGAAAAAGTGAAGTTTGCATCCGATGACCCCTTTAACGTGTGTGCGTGAGGCACTGGCACGATCGAACATTGGTAACAAACAACAAAAAATATTTTTTTTGGTAATACAGATCATTCGAAACTGCAGTGTGTTTACTTTTATTCCTGCCATCTCATTTTTCTTTCCATAAACTTTTGACGAGCGCCGCAGCACGCAAACATGAACCAAACTCAGCACCCTGGTGAAAAAAACAGCAAAGGACCAGCATAACCCAGCATCAAGACATACCTAACCAGCATATGCTGTTTTTTTCACCAGGGAACCATATGTCACTCAGTCTTTTCCTTTGGTTAATCTGTTAATTAGGCTATTTAAATATATTCATTAATTTGATATATAGACTATGATTTGATAAAAAACGATTTTGTTATTTTTAGTTTAACTTAATTTTTGTTGCTTGTCTACGCTCGTCCGCCACATTCTTTCTCTTCTCAGCTCTCTTTCTCTCTTTTCTTTCTTTCTCTTTCTCTTCCCAGCTCTCTCACTCCATTAGTTTAGTGTTAGTGGCACCAGTCCAGGTGTTTCCAGGAGTTATTTGTGCTATTTCTCCTTGTTGAGAGTTTGGTGTCGCACATAGATTACACCTGATTATGCATTCTTATTCTTTTCTCTGATGAAATGAATAAAACGAGAGTGTGTCCATCTCACACATGTAGAGTCCATCTCGGCAGTCACTGAATCAACAGGAAATAGACAAACTATTGAAATTTGATTAGTAATGCGTTATATTACAGTGTTACAGCAAAAAGTTATATACTACTGTAATATTATCACTTTTGTAATGCGTTACTAACAACACTGATCGAGAGAGTACGCTAGGCTCCCTATGAACTCCTTGTGAGTATTGAAGCTGACTTCTGCTGATGAAACTATTTTCTTTTGTAAATTTTTCTTCAATTGATTGCATCTCTGACTTCTGGTCTTTGCTCATCATATCTGGCCCTTGGGTCTTAACTGTAAACTCCCCGACAGCAGTTTGGTTTACTTTGTTGCTTTGTTCTATGGAAGCAGATTAGACTCATTAATAATTCACGCAAAAGACACGATGCACACATGCGTGTCCCAATTCACATGCATGAAACCCAATTCATGTGGACGAAAAAAAAATATGTATTCACAAAAACCAATTCACGTGCACAAAATAAGAATAGAAATTCATAAAATATGTTTCACAAATTGCAAAACACAATTCACAGATTTACAACTGTGTACAACAATTTTGAATGTTTAAAAATCACGAGTGTATCACAGACTGTGAGTGTGTGAATAGCCTTTTTTGCGTGTGTATTTTTTAGGCTTGCGTGTGTGTTTTTGAGACTTTCCTGGCAGCGAACTCCTCCCATGCTGGTCACTCGTACTCTTTAGCCAATCAGATTTGAGCCTGTCGATCGACCAATCATAACCCGCTGTGGGCGTTCCTACCTGACGTTACGTCAGCGCCAGTCCATAGTTCCAGTTACGATTCAGCTGTTGATCGTTTCATTTAAAGTAACTAGCCTAGTAAAGGTGTACTGTTTTATACTGCATGCTTAATTAAAATTTGGAAGTAAAATCAGTCGTTTAGACACAATTGTTAACGTGACCAGTGTAAGCCAGCAGCTGCTTAGTTCAGAGTGTATTATGTTTTAATATTTATCGATTGTTATGTTTATTTAATAAAGAATCATTAACGTGGATACCATACCACATTAAGATATTAAGATCTGTCAGAGCAGAGCTTGTCTTGTGTCTCAAGTCCTGCGATGGTACGCGTTCAGCTGATGACGATGTAATAACATGCACATATTGCTGAGACACCCATGACCCTGCTGCTCCTAATTCAACCTCTGCTACAAATTATGAGATGATGTGAATCTAGAAGTTTCATTTGGAACTGTAACTCCTTCAAAACAGTCATGCTGCAACCCATCCATTTTGACAGTTTCAACTGTTTTTTTAAGTCATGCATTATTACTACATTTTTTTTTAGAATGGTACCCTTTGACTTTGTATTTGTTAAGGCATAAAGCTTTGTTATGCATTGTTAAATGTTCTGGTTTTATGTCAGAATTAAAACATTCAAAACAAGTCGGAACTTGAATAAAGTTTACTGAATAATCTTTGCTGCATTTCTTTTTATTATCAGTCTGTCTTTGTCTGACCAGCATAAATTACACAACTATTACCAAGCAAATACAATTGCTCCTAACCAACATTCTCTTGTGTATTGTAATCTCAAAGATTTTTACATCACAACTCAACATAAGATTAAACATGGTTAATCATAGTAATATAATATGAAAAAAAGTAAATGAATGTTGATTACATTAAGAAATGAATGCATAAAGGTAAAGTGCATAAAAGAGATAAAGATTAATGTGAATGACGAGGTCTGTAACTGTCATCCAGATGTTGTTCCAAAGTGTTTAAATCCTGAAAAAGGAAAATGATTAGTGTGTTTTAAATAAACACTACATCCAGTTGCACAAATGGTTAGTACAAACACACCGTTATTCATACACTGAGTTCTCGTGAGGTCTATTCATTATTACATAAAGCTATGATAATAAAGGCAGGGTCAGTGCTAGACTGGGCAGTGGCCACCCAGCGTTGCTAAACAAAAACATGGCAATGAACAGAATTCTTTCTTCATTTTGGCCGATATACAGGACATTGTGGCTAACACAAGACAGCTGCATCTTTGGCAACACTATCTGTTTTCATAGCAGCCGCTGGCTTACACTGGTCACATTAACGAGTGTGTCTAAACGACCGATTTTACCTTAAATTTTTAAGCATGCAAGATAAAACAATACACCTTTACTAGGCTAGTTACCTTAAATGGGACGATCAACAGCTGAATCGTAACTGGAACTATGGACTCGCACTGACGTAACGTCAGGTAGGAACGCCCACAGTGGTGATTGGTCGATCAACAGGCTCAAATCTGATTGGCTAAAGAGTACGAGTGACCAGCGGTGGAGGAGTTCGCTGCCAGAAAAGTCTCAAAAACACACACCCAAGTCTAAAAAATACCAAAAAAGGCTATTCACACACTCACGGTCCGTGATACACTCGTCATTTTTAAACATTCAAAATTGTTGTACACAGTTGTAAATCTGTGAATTGTGTTTTGCAATTTGTGAAACGTATTTTATGAATTTATATTCTTATTTTGTGCACATGAATTGGTTTTTGTGAATATATATTTTTTTTTCGTGCACATGAATTGGGTTTCATGCATGTGAATTGGGACACACATGTGTGCATCGTGTCTGTTGCGTGAATTATTAATGAGCCTAATCTGCTTCCATATTGTTCTCTTCATGTTTCCATGCTGCTCTGTTCCCTTGTCTGTCGCCATGGACACTCATTGGATCACACCTACTCCTTGTTTGTTTTTTGAATGGTTACTCATTTGTCCTTTGTTCCCAGTCTGTATTCATACCTCTATATTTCAGTGCCTGTTTGCTTTACGTCTTGTAAGTGGCGGTGTGTTCCCTCGCCCTTCCCTTGGTGTGTTTGCAGTCTTTGTTTTTTTTTGTTTTTTTCCAAACCAGCTGTCCCGACATTTCAATAGTATGTGTGATACAATAGAGCTTTGAAAACTTCGTCAGAGCATCAGTGCCCCGGTATCAACCGTCCCATCACTAGAGAAAATTGGCTTTTTAGATATCTTCAACTGCTTTTTCGGATATGTGCATAGTAATGAAGAGAGTAATGTCTTTATGACTATTCCAATAAATACCAGACTGGAAATGACTGAAGAGATGAACTGAAAAGTATGTAGTCTCACAGTGGTTGTTACGGATCTGGTCGGTGAGCTGCGGACCGCTCACCACCAGATGTCACTCTCACCTTCCTTACACACACTGACTGTTGCATTACACCCCGGACTACATTATCCATCAGCCACTGCTCCCACCACCTGCGCCCAATCAGAGACAGTATAAATACCCCGGTCTTCCTGTGACTCTCTGCCGAGTATTGAATAGTGTTTACATTCGTACGAAGCGTTTCTCCTTGTTTTCCTGTGTCTAGTTTTCTTGTTTTTGTCTATCGGAACTCTCGCCTGTCTGACCACTCTTCTGCCTCGCCCATACGGATTACGTTCGCCGCTGGACTGACCCTCGCCTGTCTCGGATTACTCTTGTCTCGCCGTCCATACACCTGTTTGCCGTTGTTTGACCCTGCCTGCCTGACCATGTCTATGTCTCGTCCTTTTAATAAAAGTATGCATATGGATCCGCTCGTCTCTCGCACCTCTGTTACAGTGGTCATGTCACAAAAGGGGAAAGGAGAATTCAATAAAATCGAGTTGAACAATTATATTGAAAAAGGATTCCTTTCATACAGGGTTTTGGTGTTTGAAATCATTATCATGAAACTTTTAATGTTGAATTAAAAGAACACTTTTTATTTATTTATTTATTTATTTATTTATTTATTTATTTATTATGTCTGAGCATTTCTCTTCGGTCACTGTATGTAATATTTGTAACACTTATAATAATTTATAAACACTTACAATATTAACTATAATAACTATAAACACTAATAATGACGACCCTTGTGACAAAGTGTCAGCAAATAGTACATATTATGGAAATAATATACTTTAAAAGAATCATGAGAACAAATATTTATAATGACATATTTTAATAAACTGAACTTTATAGTCAAAATATTTTTGACATCACAGCGAGTCCATTTTACCAGACCTCCTCAGACTAAATAGCTCCTTCAGGTTTTTGTGTTGTACTGAGATTTTGCCTGAAGACCAGCACACACAGGAGAGGATCTATAATCAGTCTCATACTCATTAAGAACCAAGGAATATGAAACACATTATAAATCTTATGTAAAAATGAAGTAAAGAGAAAATTTTAAATAAAGGGCAGATAAATCATCAGCAGATTGAATATGAAAATCACCAAAATATGATGATCAGGTTTCCTGGATGTGTGAGAGTGACGATCAGCAGAAAATAAAGCTCCACAAGATATTATCCATGTGAACACTTTCACAATCAACACAAAAGTAACAACCAAGAAATAATATCTTTCATTTGAAAAAATCTCAGCGACAGTGATACAGAGAAACACAAGTATGTAGAAAATTATGAAACAAGGTGAAGAGAAAAGAGAAGCAGTATACAGTGGATATTTCACTGAGAGAATTCCCTCTAGCGCCACCAGCTGGTTTAGGAGGAGACCACAGACTCTTGACGCCGACCATAAAGACCAAAAAACCCAAATATTCCAATCTGCAACCCAGGTCGTCTCATCTAAGAGATCTTTTATCAGTATGTAGGGACTCAAGAGAAGCTCAGCAAAGTCAGTGAGGAGGAGGAGGATGATGAAGACTGAAATACGGTGTCCATTCTTTCTGTGATGAATTAGATCACTGACAAACCAAACAAGAGCTGGTAGACCTGCACACGCACTAATGATGGCGAAGATGGATGATCTGATCTTCAACTCCAGTCTATCTGTTTCCAGCCTCCCGTAAAATGAGTGATGTTCCATAGTCTAGTTTCTCTTTGAACTTTGTGTGATATTTAACTGAAAATTTTAAGTAAATAAATTAGGCAAAAAATGAGTATGTGTTGCATAAATGTTGCGCAACTTTCAGAAGACACAAAGCTTATAATTTCAGCCATACAACAGCTGAGAATAATCAGGCTGAAAACATTCATGTAGTCTTGACTGATTACATGTTAGTTCATATGTAATGAATGAAGTCTTACTTGAATATGTTCAGGAAATTTCTGCAGCGATGTGCTCATGACATAAGAACATTTCCAATCTTTTACAAAGAACATTTACAATTTTTGTAATGTAATTTGGAATCAGTAACGGATTACAATTTGTAAGTAATCTACCATTATCTGGCAGATTACTTACAAATTGTAATTTTATATTATGGTGTTCTACCATTTACGAAATGCAGTGACAAATTTGCAATGGAAAGGCAGGGGCAGTTTTTGTGGCAAACGTTATCGCATATGCATTTGTAGGAGTTTCTCTTTTAAATGTGTAAATATGGTAAATACGGCTAAATATGAAACCAACTAGCGTTATGCATTACTAGCACTAGAATAGCTTATTTAAAACAGTTACTGACATATCTTCATCAGCTAAATGCCTGTCCTAGCATTTTTCATAATATTTTTGAACAGAGACAGAGTTTCGATTGGTTCTGCTACTTCCTGTTTGTCAGTGTGAAGTCACTTTGACACAATCTGTGTTGTAAAATGTGCTATAAAAATAAAGGTGCTTTATTTGTTAGGCTTCCACTGCAAGTGCCAATCCGAATCCAAAATCCCAGTGGAGTCTGAAGACTGATGGACCCTGAGGAAGCATGGAGCCAGGGAGGAGCTGAAGGGTCGGAGGGTTGAGGTGGAACCAGTGGATCCTCTTGCCCGGACAGAACTACATGGAGTCAACTCACCAGCACCCACTCGAATTATGCTGCAAAATCCGCTTGAGGACTGAGACGATTGGGGTGAGGCCCGAGAGCTGGGCTGGTGGAGTAAAAGACACCTGTGCCAATATCTTGAGATGCTAATGTAAAATTTTGGAGTGGTCTTTTTATTTATTTATTTATTTATTTCAGAGCTGTATAATGGTATTTTGTAACAAATGGCCACCATTGTACATTTTTCCACCTGTGTCATTTTTTATACTGTTGCAAAAGTTGTAATTTTTTTCCTCCAAAATCATTTCTAGGTGAAATATATTGGTTTAAAAATAACAGTTTCTGACTCTGGTCTCTATTTGTGAGTGTAATGATTTTACTGCATAGCAGACAAGAGACTATTTATAATAAAAAAAAAAAAAACTGAGTGTAAAGCAGATAATGTGCTTGCGTGCAGACTTGGTCTGAAGACTATGTGTATATATACAGTGATATTTATTTCACTAAAAAGAGTTGCTGATGTGTTTAGTCTCAAAATTATGTACTAATGCAATAGGGCAATTGTGAGAAAAATTAGATTGTTATTGTTATCATTCAAACAGTATGACATTGATAGGAACATAAGAATATAAAAGCTAAAATATATACAGGTGCATCTCCATACATTAGAATGTCGTAGAAAAGTGAATTTATTTCAGTAATTCAACTCAAATTGTGAAACTCGTGTATTAAATAAAATAAATGCACACAGACTGAAGTAGTTCAAGTCTTTGTTTTTTTTTTTGTTTTTTTAATTGTGATGAGTTTGGCTCACATTTAACAAAAACCCACCAATTCAATATCTCAACAAATTAGAATACTTCATAAGAACAATAATAAATAAATAAATAATTGCTTTAATTACTTCTTCAATTCGACGTGGCATGGAGGTGATCAGTCTGTGGCACTGCTGAGGTGGTATGGTGTAACGGAGACACTGAGGCGGCATTAGAATCCATATGCATAAGAAGTTTATTGCAAATAACAGCAAACATACACGTGTAACCAGGCAGAGGGTCGATAACCAAAAGCAGTCCACTCTTTCGACAGTCCAAGGGTAATCCCTGAATCGTAGTGAGAAACCAGGCAATAAAGTCAAACCTTGATATCAGTCCACACAGGCAAACAATCCAAACGGGGAAATCCAAGAAATCGGTAGTCAGAAAACGAGGCAGAACCACACACGTGCAAACAAAACAGAATAATCAGAAAACGCTCGGTAAGGCAGGTAAACTGGCAATACTGCACAATGTGAAAGCACATGGTCACAGCTTAAGTAGTCCCAAACAGGAAGTGAGTGTAGAAGCAGCAGAGGGAGCGCGCAGTCAGTATTCGGGTGATGGCTCCCTCTGCTGGCTTGGCATTACATATGGAAGCCCAGGTTTCTTTGACAGTGGCCTTCAGCTCATCTGCATTTTTTGGTCTCTTGTTTCTCATTTTCCTCTTGACAATACCCCTTAGATTCTCTATGGGGTTCAGGTCTGGTGAGTTTGCTGGCCAGTCAAGCACACCAACACCCTGGTCATTTAACCAGCTTTTGGTGCTTTTGGCAGTGTGGGCAGGTGCCAAATCCTGCTGGAAAATGAAATCAGCATCTTTAAAAAGCTGGACAGCAGAAGGAAGCATGAAGTGCTCTAAAATTTCTTGGTAAACGGGTGCAGTGACTTTGGTTTTCAAAAAACACAGTGGACCAACACCAGCAGATGACATTGCACCCCAAATCATCACAGACTGTGGAAACTTAACACTGGACTTCAAGCAACTTGGGCTATGAGCTTCTCCACCCTTCCTCCAGACTCTAGGACCTTGGTTTCCAAATGAAATACAAAACTTGCTCTCATCTGAAAAGAGGACTTTGGACCACTGGGCAACAGTCCATTTCTTCTTCTCCTTAGCCCAGGTAAGACGCCTCTGACGTTGTCTGTGGTTCAGGAGTGGCTTAACAAGAGGAAAACGACAACTGTAGCCAAATTCCTTGACACGTCTGTGTGTGGTGGCTCTTGATGCCTTGACCCCAGCCTCAGTCCATTCCTTGTGAAGTTTGAAATTTGCTTGACAAGCCTCTCAAGGCTGTGGTTCTCTCAGTTGGTTGTGCATCTTTTTCGTCCACACTTTTTCCTTCCACTCAACTTTCTTTTAACATGCTTGCATACAGCACTCTGTGAACAGCCAGCTTCTTTGGCGATAACTGTTTGTGGCTTACCCTCCTTGCGAAGGGTGCCAGTGATTGTCTTCTGGACAACTGTCAGATCAGCAGTCTTCCCTATGATTGTGTAGCCTAGTGAACCAAACTGAGAGACCATTTTGAAAGCTCAGGAAACCTTTGCAGGTGTTTTGAGTTGATTAGCTGATTGGCATGCCAACATATTCTAATTTGTTGAGATAGTGAATTGGTGGGGTTTTGTTAAATGTGAGCCAAAATCATCACAATTAAAAGAACCCAACACTTAAACTACTTGAAATTATTTAATTCACAAGTTTCACAATTTGAGTTGAATTACTGAATAAATGAACTTGAATACTGAATGACATTCTAACTTATTGAGATGCACCTGTATAGCAAATTCATATGCAAGGTTAGAAATAATAATTTTAGCAGCAGCATGCATAGCAAATCAAATTGTCATCACTAATATACTGTAGCAACGGCAGCAGAAAGTGTTTTAGTGATAACTTGTGAACTCTTTAAAGTCTTTGTAACTTATCTGGGTTTCACTAGCCCAGAAACACGTTTACTCAGGTCACTAGTTTAAACTATCTGGTCAAACAATCAGGTACACACAGCAATAGTCCACTAGCGTTAAGCCTTTTGGCAAAGCCGGCTCAGGCTCACACAGTTAGCAAATATGCAGTCTCATGGCTCTTTGGAGCAGCAGAAGTACATATGTCTTGGCAATAGATTTGCTTATTCTGGGGGGTTTTGTTTTCTTTATTTTGCCTTTATAAGGATGATTACAGGCATTTAATTGTATAGCTGCAGTATGCTTTCATGCTTACAGCAGCATTCATATTTTAGCTGTTTCGTTATCTCCTTCCAGCTTTTTTGGCTGGTTATTTTGTATGCTAATGTGCAGCAGCAGTATGTCTTAAATACTCACAGCACCGTATCTCCATATGCTTTGGCAGTAGCAAGTTCCTGTACTTGCTTGCAGCAGCATCAGCAGCAATAATCTACAACTTCAGCAATAACCAACAGCAGCAGCAATTCAGCAGCAGTGTAGCAGATCTATTCCGCCAAGAACAAATACATTAACATTGTCATATCCATTACCATGCTAAAATCTTCAGAGAGTTGTCATGGAAGAAGTGTACTTTAAAGCACAAAGAAATATTATTAAAACAATAACTTAAAATATTCTTTAAAACTTAGGTCCAACTAAAACGTAGGTAGTTTTTAGGTACACTTAAGTGGCCGTTTGTAACAGGCCTTCCTTAAATGGCTGCCAAACAGAAAGTCACCAAAGAAGCAGCAGAGGGAGCGGTAACAGACAGTACATGGGCAAGGACTCCCTCTGCTGGGGTGGCGTTACACCATTTGTATAGTTTTTTTTTTTTTTAACTATAGAATTTATACAGGAATTACAGCCAGACCTGGGAGAGGCACTGAGCATTAACCACTAACCATCAACCAACTGCTGACTGATTCAGCATCATTAGCTTGAGTGGAACAGAGGCAAACTGAACCACAGCGTTTTACACAGAAAACAGCGGCAGTATTACATTTCATTGTCATTAAGGTAAGCTTTTATCAGTGTGACTAATACTTGATGTTTTAATGTGAAAGTAGTATGACAAGAAATTCTCTTGCAGAAACTCTTAGTTTTACCAAGTGCGATGTTACAGGTTCTTGACTTCTTTTTTTCCTTCCTATTCTGTTCTCATAAAAAGACAAAGACAATAGAAACTGGTTTAACAAACATATATATATATATATATATATATATATATATATATATAATTTTTTTTCTTTTTTTTTTTTATTTACATTTTTATTATTTATATAGTTTATAGACACCGCAGTCAGTTTCAACATTTCTTTAAAAGACATAATCTGCTACTCATCTGAGCTATGATTTATTGATAGCCTGCCCAAGGATAGTATGTGATGCCCATGTAATATTGGCCACTATTTATATTTTCTATTCTTGTGAAGAAGAAGAAGAAAAGAAAAAAAAACACTTATTAAATATGCACTTGTAGTGTACTTCAAATAATATTGAAACAAATATTTTCAGATAATATTAATGAAATAAAAAGCCACTTAAGTATCATTGAAGAGTGTATGACTATTTTAATACATAATATACAGTTTCAAAAGAAATTACATTAAAGTATATTTTTGTTTATTTTGGTTAATCATAAATGCTTGTCAGTATGTTCAGCAGTACTTTAACCATATTTCAAAAACAAAAGAATTATGAAATTGCATATGACTATATGCTTTACAATCACTCTCAAGTTAATTTAATATGCAATTAAGTATCTAAAACATAACTTTTATGCATGTACTTTTGAAAGGATACTAACACTTACTTCTGTTTTATAATTGTTGTGATAGTTGATGAAAATTATGTCACCTTGTTTTATGCATTTTTTGTGAATGCTTATTTTGGCGGACATAAAGCAAGCTTTTCAACAAGCACATTAGGCTTGTTTGAGATAAACTACACTAGCCGGCTACCGGCTAGCAATATCTGCCTGTTGTAAGCGCCAGCACCTGAACTAGTTGACTGGTCTCGTTTTGCTGATGGCACATGTGATCGTAAGGCGGCTGCAGCGCCGATTAAAGTTGGACAAATGTGCTAACCAGAATGCTTTGCTTTTGTCAGGCGGCAGCCCATCTTTGTGGCACAGCATTAAGTTGAACAAGCCTATTGGTAAGTGCTAATTATGAACAGTTTGAACATCAGTTTACCATTTACTAGGCTATGTGTGGATAGTTTGCTGCTTTTAAGAGAGAATATTGCGCAAGACTTTCTCTGATTTAGATAACCGCACCCGATCGTCATTTACGATTATTCTAATTCTTAGTTTTGCATGATGATATGATGAATGGATGGTTCATTTTTAACAGCAGATTGATTCAGCTGATCTGCACATCGCTGCACACTTATATAAGCTTAATCGTCCGTGCTTTTAAGCCAAAGCCACGCTAAAAATAATAATGTTAACTGACATCTGGACGTGACTCTCCGCAGTCTCTGATGAAATCAATTGGGTGTTTGAACGTCTACTGGATCCTTGGACAAAAGATTACAGGGGTTCACCCAGTTTAAGAAATTTCAGATCATAAAAATCTAATTCTTTTCATTTTTAAGGTATTGTTTTCGTTATAATGTACTGATTCAAATTAGTAATCAATAATAATTGTTAATTTTACTACTCGGCAAATCTGGTGCTGGCGCGGACGGAGCGGGAGCGGGCGCGGGCGCGTGTCAGGCGCAATCATCAAACATATTTCAAAGGAAGCCGGCGCCACATTCCGATAATTTGCATTTATTCACATACGACTGAATTAGAAATGGTGGCCTGTCATGATTTTGGCTAATGCAGGACACTACTGAATGATGCGCATCAGAGGGAAATAACGAGAAGAATATCAAAGCGCAGTAAATGGTAAAACAGTTTGCACTACAAACCAGTGTGTTCATAATTAAGATAATACATTAAAATAATATGGTACGACACACCAGTTTGCAATATCAAGCAGCAAACCGAGCTTTTTGTGCAGCTAAAAATAGCTGGAAGTGGATGAGACCGGAAGCCAGACACAAAAAAATGTACAAATGGCTGCACCCACTCTTACAGGAAAAATAAGGTGGATAGACCTACATAAAAAAAAAATAAATAAATAAATAAATAAAAAAAAAAAACCTTATAAAAAAAAAAACCTACAATTCTATTTAAAAAAAAGATTCTATTTAAAAAAAAATATTATTTCATTTGTATTTTTCATTAATATATGCATTAATACTTTTGCATATAAGTAATACTTGGAGTGTTTACTTGCCTTGAGCTCGAGAATGTTTTACTTACATTGGTTGATTAGGTTTTTCTGTATTGAAATTATTATTATTTAAACATGGTGTTTTCTGCTCTTAAGGTCCCATTCACCAAGATACCTACTCCTTTACCCCCACACTTGAATGAATACATTTACTACATCGATGAATAAAGTCAAGTACCGCCCTATAATTTATCACATTCTAAAACCTGTTTCACTCTAAAATATGTCACATTACATAGATCAGCCATAACTTCTGTTGCATGACTTTAAGTTTGCTAAGTAGAGCATGGACACTAATTATGAGATGTTGTGAAATCAAAAATCAAAATGGCAAGATCCACTAGAGGTTTGCTTTTCTTACATTTCAACTAACACTGCGTTTTTCTAGTTGTAAAGGTTAAAAACAGGGGTGCCCAAACTTGGTCCTGGTCCTTGGTTTAGCTCCAACTTGCCTCAACACACCTGGCAGGGGGCTTCTAGTATGCCTAGTAAGAGCTTGAGTTTGGACACCCCTGGATTAAAACAATTTTAAGATACTGACAAACAGTAGTGTTTCCTTGGACTCGGACGGACTCGACTCGGACTCGGCCCTTTGGGACTCGGACTTGAGTCCGACTCGGCCCATTTTGGACTCGGACTCGTCTCGGACTCGATTGGTAAAAGACTCGGACTCGACTTAGGTGGACTCGAACCCAACACTACAAGACTATAATTTATGTATTGAACACTGTAATCTGTGTGCATGTACAGGTTTAATTATGGGTATAGAGGTAAATGGAAGTGCTATAGTAAATTCAGTCTAAAAAGTACAGAATCAGCCACACGCATCTCTGATCTTTAGATGCAAATTTGTTAAATAATAAATACGCCCAAGCGCACACGCATATACATCTATGCATTCTTTAACCTAAAACATTAAGTAATTTGAATGCCTTTAAAATGTCTAATTTTCATATTTGAAGTTGGATACACTTTATTTTGATAGTCCACTTTAAACATTCTACTAACTACAAGTAACTTTGCAACTACATGTCAACTAATTCTCATTAATTTGCAACTACATGTCTACTAACTCTCAGAGCAGACTGTTAGGTTAGGTTTAGGGTTAGCACAATAAGTTGGCATATACGTGCGAAGTTTAAAAGAGTGTTAGAAGATATTAAGCAGACAGTCTACTCTAATACTCTATAATGACTAGTTGTCGTGCAGTTGCAAAATTACTTACTGTTAGTAGAATGTTTAATGTGGACTATCAATTTTTTTTTTTTTTTTAATTTTATTATTATTATTTTTTTGTTTTAGTTTAACCATGATTAATTACAACAGGTCATTTGTTATTTCCATTACAGAGAACTGTAAATGTATGAAACAGCACAGTGGCGGAGCTAGAGTTTTATACATGGAGTGGCCAAGCTTGATTCAGGGGGTCCATAAACCAAGTCGGAAAATCAGTGTATAACTCCAACCTGGCATAAAAAAGCATGAATAAATCCTAGGATTGCTGTTACTTCACATTACCCACATTAGCTATACATTCCTACCGTAACTTTAAATGTTAATCTATTGGAATTGATTTCTTTATTTCTATCATCTTGATGAGCAAAAGGTCTAACATTCAGATTTGTACGAAAAAAGTTCATATTACACCATTTTTACAATATAATTAACTAAAATGTTAATTATAATAAAAATAAGTGTAATTATAAAATGTAAAAATACAATTTAATTTTATGCAAAAAAAAAGATAAAATCCTTGTTGTAAAATTACTTGACTCTCTATATATAGACATTCTACTAACAGTAAGTAAATTTGCAACTGCATGTCAACTAGTCATTAGAGTATTAGACTGTCTGCTTAATATCTTCCAACACTCTTCTAAACTTTTGCAAGTATATGTCAACTTATTCTGCTAACCCTAAACCTAACCTAACAGTCTGCTTTTTATTATTATTATTTATTTCAGCAACTCGACCAGTGGAATTTTTTGATGGATGAAGATAGCAACAATCTTCCTACTGATTATTACAACACTTATGTCTCTGATAAACATCAATATGAGAACTTTTCAGAAATCAGACTGTGTGTCTTCCTCATCGCTAGTGTTTGTGTGAGTCTCCCAGCTCTGGTTTGGGCTTTTCGTCTTCTGCACATTCACAGAAAGATTAGAGGTCGAATCTCAGCCTTCATCATCCTCCTCCTCCTCAGTGACCTGATACAACTCTTGCTTAATCTATATACAGCGATAGAGATGATCAAAAGAGATGCATACTGGTCCCTTGGCATTGTTCTCCCGATTTGTTTAGGGTTAAGTTTGAGTGGTTTTCATCTGCATCAGCTGGTGGCTCTAGAGGGGGTTTTGACACTGAAATATCCACTGTGTTCTTCTCATATTTTCTCAGTGCCCTATTATATCATAAACTCCATTCTTGTGCTTTTCTTTTCCTTAGTGAGTGTATCATTTTTTTTCATGCAGCAATTTGAAAAGACATTTATTTTTTTTTTCAATATTGGCACATGTTTGGCTCCTCTGAGTTTATTGGCTGTAACATATACAATCACCTGTATAGCCTCTTCCACTCCTGTAAGCAAAAACACCTGTTCAATGTTAATTATTGCCATTGTTGACTTTATGCTGTACTTACCTTTCATGTTGGTCGTCTGTTTATATTTCTTTACTGTGTATAGGGTTCACATATCTTGGTTGAAGATGTCTCTCTATTTGTCGAGTTTGAGAGTGATTTCAGACCCTATTCTGTGTGTTTTGGTCTGCAAAGAAAATCTCAGAGATGTTCAGTCACCACAAACACACACAGAAATAGGGGTCCAAAACATTGCAGTTGACCCGTAATTTTTTTTTTTTTTTTAAACTCATACTCATTGGCCTTGGCTCATTTTCTGTGAAGAACATATATCGGAACAAATTTTCAGTTTATGTTACACACTTATGTTACATACAGGATGTTCGGGTCCACTGTACCCGGGGCTAATAAAAGACTGGAATTTGAAGTCCTGTGTAACTTTACTCTGTCCCCTGCTGGGTCTGCTATTAGTATGTGTATGTGTGTTTATGTGTGTGCATGTGTGTGTGAGAGAGTCTGAGAGAGTTTGAGTGTAAGTGTGAGTTTTGTGCTTTAGCCCCTGCCATTTCCACGCAAGGTTGTAGTGCTTTAATTCATAAATGTGATCCTACAAATAAAAAGGGCAAATATCAGCCATGCATGCTGTTTATATTGCTTGTAATTGGAATGAAGTAAACATCTGTTGAATATTTTAACATACATTTTCTAACTGTTTTGAATTAAAAACCCAAAAATGCAGCTGGTCCACCAGACCCACAGACACTGGCTGAGTAACAAAATGTGAACACCATACAAGGGTTAAATTGTGCAGAACAGTGGCCCTCAACAGTTGAAGCCAGGCTCACACTACAGGATTTTTAGCCCGATTTTCCCCTCCCGAGAATTGGAGCAAAAATCTTGTCGAGCACTTCGTTCGGTCCCGATGTTCAGCCCAGATTATCTGGTAATGTGAGGCATTCATAGATCAAATCTTGCACCTCCCGATCTGCTCGCACACAGATCGGGGCCGTCCCGATTAATATCAAACATGTTTCATATTTAGGATTTTAAATCGGGATGATGACGGCCATATGATTGCATCAGTGCTTTCACAACAGCTAAAGCGCCACCACAAAACAACTGCTGTACTGTCCGTTGGACAGTGGAGATGGAGGAAACTGCTTCTTGAGTTTTTGTAGTAACACTGTCTGTATAATGTATCGAAAACATACCACAGGCGTAAGAAGAAAGAGAAGCTCTGAGGTGAAATCATCTTAGTTTTGAACATACTGGGTGAGTGCAGAAAGCTGCTAGCATGCTAGCTAACATATGTAAACATTAGTTGCTGAAATGACGATCTGTTGCGTGAGATCACATGAGGCGATCCCTCCGGCTTGATAGTCTTAATAATATCCTGTAGTGTGTGATGTGCCACAATTTTCAAAACTTGTAATGTGTGCATGTTTAAGATTTCAGGGAAGATAATCTGCAAAGATTCTCTTTATGTGTGTGCTCCAACCAGATTTCATAATTGGTTAGGATTTTAAAACTCCTGTAGTGTGAGCCCGGCTTGAGTTTGCCTGTCCCTGATTTATGTAGTGAACATTATGCAGTGTTATTTTAATAATAATAATTATGTTGGCTTGGAGAGCCAACATATTGTTATTCTATTTAAATTATGTTGGCTTGGAGAGCCAACATATTGTTATTCTATTTAAACTTATTATTATTATTATTATTATTATTATTATTATTAAGTTGGCTTGAGAAAGCCAACTTACTGAAATCCGACTTAACCTTATAGTTATTATTATTATTAAGTTGGCTTGAGAAAGCCAACTTACTGAAATCCGACTTAAACTTATAGTTAAGTTGGCTTGAGAAAGCCAACTTACTGATCTACTATTTAAACTTCTTATTAAGTTGGCTTGAGAAAGCCAACTTACTGATATGCTATTTAAACTTATTATTATTATTATTAAGTTGGCTTGAGAAAGCCAACTTACTGAAATCCGACTTAAACTTATAGTTATTATTATTAAGTTGGCTTGAGAAAGCCAACTTACTGATATGCTATTTAAACTTCCAGTTATTATTATTAAGTTGGCTTGAGAAAGCCAACTTACTGATATGCTATTTAAACTTCCAGTTATTATTATTATTATTATTAAGTTGGCTTGAGAAAGCCAACTTACTGATATGCTACTTACACTTAAAGTTATTATTATTATTATTAGGTTGGCTTGAGAAAGCCAACCTACTGATCTGCTACTTAAGCTTATTATTATTAGGTTGGCTTGAGAAAGCCAACCTACTGATCTGCTACTTAAGCTTATTAAGTTGGCTTGAGAAAGCCAACTTACTGATATGCTACTTAAACTTAAAGTTATTAAGTTGGCTTGGGAAAGCCAACTTACTGAAATCCTATTTAAACTTATTATTAAGTTGGCTTGGGAAAGCCAACTTACTGAAATCCTATTTAAACTTATTATTAAGTTGGCTTGGGAAAGCCAACTTACTGAAATCCTATTTAAACTTATTAAGTTGGCTTGGGAAAGCCAACTTACTGAAATCCTACTTAAACTTAGTTATTATTATTATTATTATTATTCTGAGACTAAAATTATCAACTCTAACTCCTCCTAGAGCTTTAACTCTACAAACTCCAAACTCAGCCCAGATCTTCAGACTGATCTGGCCGGGTGTGCTATATCTTTTCTAACTGATCAGACTTCCGGTTTTCCTAAAAATGACTGTTAAAACTGGGAAAAATCCCATAGACTTACATTGACGGAATGTTCAAATGAGCCAACACTATTCAAATTTCAACTGTCAAAACTCCCAGAATCCCTTGAGACTCAATCAAGCTTCCCTTCTATGTGCTGTATTTCTAATCCATTCAAACTCATTGAAACTCATTCAGACTCATCTGTCTATCTATCTATCTATCTATCTATC